>JAYEVD010000269.1:0-69750 GCA_036346405.1 Phyllostachys edulis
TCTTTGACCACCGAAGGTCTTGGACAAGGGAGGTCCAAGCGAGGAGAGTGCGGGTGAAGGGAGGTCTAAAAAAGAGAGAGAGAGAGAGATGCAAACAAGAGGAGGTCCAAATGAGATGGAGGTAGGAGCGAACAGGAGGAAGGGATTTCAACACCAAAGAACTCGACAACTCTAGAGAAAGCCGAACTTTGGATTAGTTGAAGTTGGATTAATTCATATTAAACTGCTGCAAATTTCCAAAATCTCTATGTTAAGCTTGAGCAATTCAACAAAACCAAATGGTTATTTTTATTTTCAAAAATCCCAGAAACTCTGAAAAATTGGGACGTTACAATCAAGTATGTATTTAACTATTCCCGAAACCATTATTATAAAACTAGCAATGCATGTTGATATAAAACAATTTAATTTTATAAAATGAGTTTAACATGATCAAAAGTCTATGACTTGCCTTCGTTGAAGGTTTGAAGTGCTTCGACAGACAGTTCCAAGAATTCCTCAGAGAAAGCCGGAATCTACACGTACAAAAAGCCAAATAAATACAACAAATCCAAATAAAATCCAAAAATTATAAAGTTAGAAGCGAAAGAGAGGGGCTGAATTTAGAACCAAGAATCGACATAATCCGATTTCGTATGAAGGAGAATGAATATCCAGAAGTTTGACTTCACATGAAATATAGAAAATCATCAGACATGAATAGTGTAGGCTCGGGCAAAAATGATGGCGCAAGCGAGGGAAAGGGAGGGGCGGAAGAACTGCTTGCCTTTCTAGAGATAACTTGCTTGCTGCAGAGGATCACTCTCGTACACAATGAATTCGTCGGAACCTAACGAAAGAATCGAGAAGGAACAATAAGAATGGATAATGTCGAATAAACTCCAAAATTCAAAATCATACAAAACAAAATCATGAAATTTACAGAAAAGTTAGATCATGATTTTAAATTAATTTAGAAACAAAAATCATTCAATTTGGATGATGCATGCAAAATATATAGCCAAAACAAAGCTGTTGGGAAAGAAAATCAAGAATAGCAACTTTTGGTTCTTGTTCATGCGAAAAAATTTCGAGAGAGTTGGTGAACATGAAAATTTAATGGTATAAAGAACATGACATTCTAATAACAATAAAATTTATTCACTTCATTTGGAGTTAAAATGAATTTTCTAGGATTTTTCAAATTCATGAAAGTAGTGCACAAATTGTTTGTAAAACAAGATTTTCAGAGATAGTAACATGCTTAAAACCTATTCTACATTAAAGTACAGAATAAAGAAAACCAAAAATTGATTTCACTCCATTTGGAGTTCTGAGATAAATACTTTTGTATTTTTCAAGTTAAAACAATTCTGATGCACAAATAAACCAATTCGGAGTTTATAAAGGCATTAATACTTTTTATCTGAAGACTTCCTAGCTCTGAGACAATCGACTGCGGGCCCTAAGCAACATTGTCCTAATTCTCTTAAAATCTGGAATTAAAATGCTCTTGACAAAGCGGACCCGCTTATCATCCACACATCAGAGAATAAAACCGACACTAACTACGCTTAGCATTAATGATGTCCTAAAGGCCGGATTTAGCTCTAATGATTAGCTCTGATAATGGTCGGAGGCGTCCGACAATAGGGCTCGCTTGACCGCTTAAGCTTATTGGAGCCACCCGGCGATTCCGGCCCACTGGCGGACCAAGGGCAAGGATGGGTTCCTAAAAGTATTGCGCATCTGATGGGGGTGGTTACTGTGGCTAAGGTGGCTCGTACCGACGACTAGCCAGAGAGAAGCGGCATAAGCACTACGGCGAACATGCATGAAATAAACGAGCACCGCATTGTCCACTTAAGCGGGTGCCATAGCATCTAAGGAGTACAAGGGTGCTACCTCGGTCCTGGAGAGGGTAGGGGATGACCGGAGTAGCCTTGTCGATGATGAGGTCTCTGGCGAAAAAGACTCAACGTGGAGAGGTTAGTCCGAGCAAAATAAATGGCAAAGAAGAGTTGGGATGTCATATTTAAGTTCTGACGATGGTGTCATTGCGAGCAATTAGGAATGGCTCACGGATCGGCAATGGGGGCCGAAAGTGTTCTTGGCCGAAAAGGGAGGAATCTCCAAATCCGAGTGTTCCTGTGAGTGGATGCAAAAATTGATCGAGGGGAATTCATGCTCATGCACTAAGACACAAAGTGACGTGCAAGATCAAGATAGAAAACTCACCAGAGACTAGGAATGGCATGAAGGTGCCTCGCGGTGCGCGCTTTGGAACCACCAATGGCACAGTCGTGTTCCCGGAGCTACAAGCCAAGACAAGGGCTCAGGTTAGCTCAAATGGACACGGCAATGATCGTAGAGGAGAGGGGAAGCATTGGATTGGGGCTTACCCAAGTAGGTTGCACAAGAGAGCTCCTTCTTCCTCAGCCCCGAGAGGAAGAATAAGAGGAATGGAGGTGAAGGAGGGTATTATCCTCGAGCAAGAGGCGGAGTGGAGGCAGCGTTAAGCGAGAAGCTCGGGGATTGGTTGCATGGGGTGGCAACTCACGGCATCAATGGGGTGACTTAGGAGCTCTTAGCTGCGTGGAGCTCGCCCTCTGCCGTGCCAACGGGAGGTTAGGGATGAAGTTGCCATGTGGGCCCGCGGCGTCAGTGAGTCAAGCGCGTGCGAGACGTAGCCTGGCTCGGTTAGTTTGAGTTAGTTGATTGGGTCTAACCAAGTGGTCCGAGTCAGAACGTTCGGACCGACCGGGGCTGATCGGACTACGAAATCAGGACGGTCCGTACGTGTTACTCGTTCGGACGGTCCGAGCAAGACTTGATCCGTCGGACGATTGATATCAAATCGGATGGTACAAATTGCTTTGTGTCAGTTCGGACTGGTCTGAACGTGTAGATGGTTGGGTTCAACCAAGTGACTCAGGTCTGACCTAAACCCAAATAGTGTTTGGTTGATTTTTGGAAGTTAGGTTGAGATGGCTGCGAACTTTTAGAGAAAGTTTTGAAGCTCCAAAATTCTGAAATTTTATGGGAGATTAATGACTCTATGATTAACCTTGTATAAAATTTCCAAAGGTTTTCGTGCATTTCATTTTCTCTAGAAATGTTTCAAGGTTCAGACCTAGGGTTTTGACCAAGGAACTAACAGGTTTGACTAGCCCCTTAAAGATAGCAAAAAAAATCTAAAAATTTTGAAAATTTTTTTGGGTAGTCACAAGGATGTTCCAGAACCTAGGAAAAATAATTTCAGAGGATTATCACAAGATTTGTTTAAAAACTTTTAAAGAATTATGCTTCTAGTCAATTGAAGCATTAAGTTTTTTTAAAAAAAACAACAAAACCTTTTAAAGAATTACCAGAAAATTCAAATAACAACATGATGCATCAAAAGTTTTAAATTATTCTCATTTCTATACATTTGAAATAAAAACCCAAGATTTGGGGATGTTACACCTATGGCGCTGGCAGCCCTCATGCACCTGTGCTCTGCAGCGCCCTTCTTTGCCTACTCGCGGCGCCGCATGACCATCCGCGCTCCACACGCCTGGCGCCCTCAGCTCCCTCGGCCACAGTGCCTGTGGTCGCCCTCCTCCTTGTGTCTGCAACACGCGTGCTCCGTGGCGCCTGGCGCCCGTCGACGCCTTGGTGCCCTCGGCCACCCTCATCGCATTGCGCCTGGCTACAGTGCTCATGGCGCCTCGCCCGTAGCCACCCGTACTCCCTATGCGCGTGCTTCCCACGACACCCTCAAGCCTCATGGCACCTGCTGAGGCGAGGCCTTGGCACCTCGGGCGCCCGCGCCGACGTGCTCGGGCGCCACAACCTCCTGGCGGCGCCTGCCCCGGCGGCGACTGCAGCGTCCTTCAATAAGAAGGCGGGGCCAATGGTGCGACAGTGACCTGATGGCTCGGTATTGCCCCGTGACGGCCTAAGCGCATCTTGACGGTGACGCAATCTAGCGGCATGGCGCTAAGGCTGCGGTGAGCCGCAGGCTGACCTTCAACGTGATCGTGGCTTGGAAGGAGGCATCTTGGCTAGATCTGGGCGCATGGTGGAGAGAAGAAAGGCGGGGAGGGACCAAAGCAAGGAAAAGAATGAAAGTCAGAAGAAAAGAAAGAAGACACAATGCCTGGGGTTCCCACAAAAGCCAGCCACAATCACGTGAAGACCACCAGCACGTGAAGACTAAGGAGCAGCCTCACGTGGAAAAAGTCAAGAAGGAAAGGACAGCGGGACCCACGTCTGAAAAGAAAAAATTAAAAAGAAACTGAGTGCAGCAGATGGCGTGCACATCAGAACTATTAGATCAAGACGATTTGCACATGGCGTGCACATCAGAATTATAAGATCAAGACGATTCGCACGAACCACACATACCTTTCTGATTGTCCATCTCAACAGACTAGCTTTTCACGTCATAGAACCAAGGACTGCACTCCTCACAGAGGCACCCTGCGCCCTATTTCCCCGTGCGAGAGCGCCCTGCCTCCACACACAGAGGCACCCTACGCCCACACAAAGAGCCGCTCTGCACTCCCGAGCGCCCTTGCGCACCCGAGCGCCCCTACGCGCCCTACAACCCGTGCTCCTGTGACGCCCTGCGCCTCACGTGTCATGCACTATGCAACACCCTACGCCGTGCGCGTCGTGCTCTCCACGCGCCGAGCGCCCGTGACACCCTCGCGGCCTCATGCCCTCGCGGCACCCTCACGCCTTCACGCCCTCGTGGCGTCGCGTGCCCTCGCAGCCGTCGTTGTGCCTCCAAAGTTCTCCCCACACCTCCGGAATGTCCACCGCCTTGCACGGCCCCCTCGGTGTCTCCACCGCTTCACGCAGCCCTGTGCGGCCCCTCGCCAACC
Source organism: Phyllostachys edulis (assembly GCA_036346405.1). NCBI lineage: Eukaryota > Viridiplantae > Streptophyta > Magnoliopsida > Poales > Poaceae > Phyllostachys > Phyllostachys edulis. The sequence goes on from JAYEVD010000269.1 coordinate 4,851, forward strand.
ACCTCACACCTTCGGAGCGTCTGCTGCTTCCCACAACCCCGCGTGGCCCCTCGCCGTGGGGAGTCCTCCACTCAGGAACAACGGAAGCAAGACATTGTGAAAGAAGCTACTGGCCAAAGACAAAGATATAGCCTCACGTGAAAAATAAAAGAAGATGTAGCTATCGGACAGCTTTAGGAGATCACCATGGTCTGCATAGGCCGACCTGTGATGATCCTCTACAGCCTGTCAATCATGGACCCGCCATGGGTGAGACATTTTCAGACGCGGTCATCGTTGAAAACTACCAGGACTCTTATGGGATATCAACCTCTGCATAAAAGACACAATTCAAGACTGCCCCTTTGGCATTTCCCCCGAAATGCCAAAGAGCAGGGGGCTACTGTTGGAAGAATATTTCATCCCCTTACTAGTGGGACCTACTCCTTAGGGAAAACACCTGCTTAATAGATCAAGAAATGTAATTACCTTGCAAAGGTCAATTGTACCCCTCACTTATACTCATAGTGTAGCTATCCCCTAAGGGGTATTTTGGTCATTTGTACAGACCCAAGAGCCTACAAATACCTCATGTATCCCTCATTTCAGGGAGAGCTCTCTTGAGCAATATAAGAAGGCAAGACATCAGGTGAGCCTCCGGGAGGAACCGTCGAACCCCCGTAGGCCACCGACAGAGTAGGGCGGTCCTCTCAGACCCCCGAACCTGTATAAAACTTTGTATCATTCTTGATCTCGTGGATGGCGGCCCATAGCATGGTCAACGTCTGTCCTCACTCGTGTTCGGTTTTTACACCAACAACAGAGTCTATTATACAAGTATCAATGCTGCGATTGTTGTAAAACTACCGACATTCTTCTTGATCGGTGAAAAATTTCATCTCTCTCAAGATGGTATTAAGCAGCCGCTATCCGCTAAGCACACTTCCTCCATAGGGCGATATAAAGTATTTATTAATATGAGGTAGGAAGCAATCCACACATAAATAAAATACTTTAAAATCAGAACATAACTTGCTATTATAAATACGGGAAAATTAAGCCTTACGGGACTCATCATAAGAATTTAATGCTTTGCTCTCATAGAGCTTACAACCATTATTCAAAGGATAAAATAATTCAATGTTCTGCTTCAATATGCTCCATGGCGATCTTCTCCTCTTGGGTAACTACGGCTGTGGCCGCTGCGATGTCCAAAGGAGGGGTGATGGGGGCTGCTACTGGGCTATCCACATCCATGAGTGCAACGAATGGCTGTGGATTCTCCGTGCCTACAATGGTGAGGTGTGTCTCGTGCTGTCCTTTGTCCTTCTTGGCTTGAGCATTTGGCTTGACCTTGCGACCCACGACCTTACCTTTCTTGCCCATCTGCTTTGTGAGAGGCTTCCTCACCTTGTAGCTGCTCGTATTGGCTTCATGGCCAATATTGCTACTAGGCGGCTGTGAGATGCAGTTCTTCCTTAGAACATTATCTTGAGCTTCCACAACTTGCATGATGTTAATCAATTTAGCATACTCCTTGTAGCCGTCTTGATGATAGTTGTGTGTGGATTGCACCGCATTCGGGTGAAAGGTAGAGAAAGTCTTCTCAATCTTCTGCTCATCCGTGATTACCTTACCACAGAGTTGAAGACTGGTGCATTCTTCTTTGCCATATACTCATTCTTGAGCGTTCAGCTTCTTGAACCACTTCTTCAGTGCAGTCTACAAAGCTAGTGCGTTCTTTTTCGTCATATACTCATTCTTGAGCGTTTAGCAGAGATTGTGTCTGAGAAAGTGAAGTGCCTAATCATTTTCCTCGGTAGTGGGATTGTCATCCTTCGAGGTGCCAAACCCGAAAGCTACACGGGGCTTCTTGGCCCCAAGTGCAATCTTGACGTCGGAGGCCCAAATCAAGTAATTATGGTCATACTGAGGCAGCTCTTTGAATCAAAACAATAAATACAATATATAAATTGCATAAAAATAAGGAATAAGTCCATTTTACCCCCTGAACTATGGATTGAGTCTAAAAAACATCATGAACTACAAAACCGTTCACTTTACACCCCTCAATTATCAAAAACAGAGCAAATAACCCCCTCGCCCTAAACCACCCCTGGTTTTAGCTGACGTGGCGTCCACATGTACATCTTTCGCTGACGTGGCGTATTACGGGGCGGCGGTGGCGACAGCCACTCCTCCTGGCCCCGCCACACATGCAGAAGCACCCACCCGTCCCGGCGTCCCCGTTGTCCGTCCCCACCGCGCTAGTCGAGTCCTCGAGCGAGGAGTTGTGCCCACTGCCGCCCCCTCCGCCTCACGCGCAGGCGGTTGTGGCGTCGACCTCGGCGTCGTCGGCGTCGAGCAAGAAGCGACGCCCTTGGACACGAGGGTCGCAACGCGGAAGCCAAAGAATCTGTAGGCCTCGAACATGTGGTGGGAGTCACGAAGACGACGGAGGACGCCGTGGCCGAGACGCCGGCGGTGGGGGCGAGGAGGTACATGAGGACGAAGTTGAGGATGGATCTGACGACGAGGGTGGAGAAGACGAAGTCGAGCTCGTTGAGACCAAAGTTAGGGCGGGAGGTCGTGTCGCTGAGCACGCAGGCAGTGACACCGATGAGCTCCTCCATGAGGACCTTGAACGGGAACTAGGGGTCTGAGGCGATGCGGGCCGACCACCCGGCGAGGAAGAGGCCGAGGATGCCGCCATGGTGGCCATCACCCCCGGAGTCCGTGGCATCGCTAGGCTCGGACGGGGAGGGGGCAGCTTACCTCCGTGGCAGCAGGAGAGAAGAGGCACCAGAGGGAAGATGCCAGAGGCGGCTAGGCGAAGGCAGTCTTTGGATCGGCGTGACGGAGCCGCAAAGCGAGAGGAGAGAGAGAGAGAGAGAGAGCTGAGGCCAAAGGGGAGCCGAGAGCCAGTGGAGAGTGTGGTGCCGTGGGAAAAAAAATGGGTGGAGAGTGAATGTGGAGTGGAGCCGGTGGACGTGGAGCCAAAGAAGAAGGCCATCAGTACGCCACGTCAGCGAAATCTGTACACGTGAATGCCACATCAGCTAAAACCGGGGTGGTTTAGGGCGAGGGGGTTATTTGCTCTGGTTTTGACAATTGAGGGGTGTAAAGTGAACGTTTTGTAGTTCAAGGCGTTTTTTGGACTCGGTCCATAGTTCAGGGGGTAAAATAGACTTATTCCTAAAAATAATAATAACAGAGTTAAACATGCTTAAAATAATTTAAAATTTGAATTCATGGGATCCTTTTCTGCTGGAATATGAATTTTCAATGAATTCTGCAATTTTTCGGGACTAAAACGCTAATTTTCAGTTTTGAGAAAATATTCGCACAATTTCTAGAAAACCCAAGGACCTTCTTGCAAAAATCATGATATTTCCCGCTTTTTTTCCTTTTCCGGATTTATCTCTGGGCCATCCTTTTTTTCGGCCCGGTTTTTGGGCCACGCCCTCATGGCCCCATTCGGCCTATCCCCGACCCAATATCGCCGGCCAGCCCAGCAAGAGGTTAAAAATCCTAGCCGCCAGAGCCTTCGTGGCCATGGTGCATGTCTTGATAGCGTCTGGCGAAGCGGCATAGGAGGCGGCGGGGCGGGCGGGCGCTTGACGCCGAGAATAAGCGGGCCGACGGCACGCCGGCGAAGGCGTATCTGAGCAAGCGGCGGCGACGCGGAGTCCATGCGGGAGCGGCGCGCATGCTGCACGGCAGGCCAGCGCGGCTTCAAGCGGCGCAGAGCCCGTGCAGGGGCGGTGGTGCCGCCGTATGAAGGCGGCGTGATTATCATATGGTGCATGGCAACACGAGCTACAACATATCGAGTAATCGACCAAACACCAGCGTCGAAGGCTGTCCACGCCAAAAAGACGTGCCAAAATTCAGATAAAACTAGACTAGGTAGACGTGGCGTCGAAAACTGTATCTGTATGCAACATCTAATACAACGTATCCATTCGTCTTCTCAACAAACATCTAATACAACGTATCCACACCTGCTGCCAGCTTAGATTCCACGCAGAAGAAACGCAATCGACTGGGAAGCCTCCTAGGTAAGAAGAATAACTTGGAAGGTTAGGCAAAGACCAGACAAACAACCTTTTACAGAAACATCCAATGTGGCAAACACCAATCCCACAAGAAACGTAACATACAGCTGAGTGCACCACTTCAACGCGAAAAGAATGACAAAGAAAATGATTTTCTGAAAATCATGTCACGTCTAAAACACGCTATCAGGTCAGTGAGTGGGTGCTACTTTTAAAAGCACCTCATTTCATGGAGTTTTTGGCGTATTTAGCAATGTTGACACGCAAATTAGCGATTCTAGCTTTATGTGCACATCAAATGATAAAATGGCATCGCGAAGCCGCGGAGACGTGACATGTGTCGAGTCAGTGCCCCCTAGGGGCACGACTTGCCTAGTAAATGCCCTATGGGCATGACTTGCCTAGTCAGTGCCCTTGGGGCCGGACATACCACGTCCGTGCCCTTAGGGCCGGACCTCGTCTGGTTAGTACGCTAGAGACACGAACAAGTGTATTTCATGTGGAAAAAAATGAATGAAAATGATTTTTTTGAATGAAATTTCCGTGATTTTATTCATAATAGAGCACATGATAATATAGCGAACTACCATCCTTGATACATACAAGCATAATATATATGGTGTAATTGCACGTGGGCTACAATACATTTTTTTAATAATATTCTTTTAAGGAATAAGTCTAGTTTACTCCTTCAACTATCGAAAAGTCTGGTTTACCCCTAAACTTCAAAACCGGTTATTTAACTCCTAAACTTGAAATACGGTCACAAAACACCTCGTGCGGTTTGAGTAGCGGTTTTACTGCGTGGCTATCCATGTCGACGCCACAACACGCTGGGTGTACTTCTTCTCCAGCCATGTCCTTCTTTGCTTTCTTCTTCCTCATTCTTTCCCCAACTCCTCTCTCCTCTTCATTGCTTTCCTTACTTTTCTCCCTGGAGCTTGCTACTCCGGCCAAGAAAAGTGTGCATGGCGCCATGGTGCAGCCCTGCTGCCTCTCTCTCTAGTCCAGCCCGTGCCATGCCCTCATGTGTGCGTGCCTCCGTGCCGCCAGCCCGCCCTCGGCTGCGCCACCCGGCCCCTCCCTACGGCCTCCTTCGTGCCGTGCCATACTGCTGCTCCCTCCCATTGCCGTGCCCATGGACGTCTTGGCTCGACGATGCCGCTAAGGTGCTCCTGCGTACCCTAGCACCACGCCATGGCCCAGCAACCTCACCAACGTCGAGATCTACTCGCTGTAGTCGTCACGGAACCCCACACCGAAGGGCTCTAGCTATGGCAGCAAGGTCGAGGTGGGCGGCAGCAGCAGCCGTCCACCGTGCTCCTCACAGCGGACGTAGGGGGAACGGAGGGCGGCGCCAGGCCCAAGATCTGGCCGAAGCCGGGCGGCAGCTGGACCGGCCGGCCGAGTGGCATGGTGGCGTCGTGGAGTGGCCGTGGGCAGGGAGAGGAGGGTGGCATCGGGCTAGGCAAAAGCGCCTGTGGCCGAGCCCGGTGGCATTGGCGACAGTGCCGGGGAGGAAGCGACGCGGGGAGGAGCAGAGAGCGCGCAGTGGCGGTGGCGACATAGGAACCAGAGGAGGAGGCGGCGCGTGGGGAGACCTGGGGAAGAGAGAGAGGCGGCAGCGAAGCGGGTGGCAGTGGGCAGTGAGGAGGCACCAGTGGTGGCGCTAGGAGCCAAGCGGTAGGAGGAGGGAACAACGCTCGAGAGGGAGTTTATGAAGGAGAGAGAGAACCATGGGAATGAGAGGAGATTGGGGAAGAAAAGAAAGCAAAAGAAGAAGATGGTGGCTTTCACGTCTCTCTCTCTCCCGATCGACAAAACCACTTCCACGTATGCAAAACCGCTACTTAAAACCAGCATGAGGGGTGTAGTGACCGGATTTCACAAGTTTAAGGAGTTAAATAACCGGTTTTGTAGTTCGGAGGGTAAACCAAACTTTTCTGATAGTTGGAGGGAGTAAACTTGACTTATTCCTTGTTTTAATAAAGAATTACAAAAATAACTTGGGAATTACTTAGGAATGAGGGAAGTAGGGTGGTGTGGAGTGAAATGACCACACCCCCATTCCCAAGTCATTCTCTCTCTAATATTTCGTTCCGTACTCTCAAATAAATCAGTTTAGAAAAGGGACAATTAAATTAGAAAATTGTACTTCAATACTTTTGTTATTGCACCGTCGAACTTGCATTCCAAATATTTTTGTTGATTTCAGCTCGAAGGACTATTTTGCTATTAGTATTTGAAATCGCATTCCAAATATGCCTTGTGAGACCAAAACTTCTAAATTGTTCTCTACTTCATATTTTCTTTTTTCTTCAAAAATGATCGATTCTTGAGAGATACTTAAAGATATTACCGCATATCTATATAATTTAATTTCAATTTCCACCTTTTGTCGTCAATTCAAATGGTGGCAAAACTATTTTCATGGTGACAGGATCCCTGTTGCCATTCCAAATGGCAATAGGAACATTTCGCCATTTGGAATGGCGACAGTAGACTGTTTTGTAAAAAAAAATCAACTATTTATTTTTGTAATCCTTTATTAAAGTAATATTATTATTTAAAATCTATTATAGTCGTGTGTAATTATGTCGTATACATTATGCGCATATGTATCGAGGATGTCATTTCGCTATATTATCATGTGCTCTATTATCGCAAGAAATCGCGGAATTTTTATTAAAAAATCATTTTCATTTCAATTTTTTTCACATGAAATACATTGGTGCGTGCTACTGGCGACTTGACCAAACGAGGTCGACCCAGGGGCCTTGACTAGGCAAGTCATGTCCCAAGGGGCACTTTGCATTGATGCACACAAGGGGCTAGAATTGCTAATTAAATGCATGTGATGCCAAATATGCCAAAAACTACTCCATTTCATGCATAGTTTTAGCTCCAACCTCTCCAAGTTTAGTGCATTACCATTCACAAGTCAAGCATTTACGTTAAAAGGCCAATAATAAATAGAATTATTGAGGATTTGCCACACAAAGATGTGTATTTGATAATTTTTCACACCACGCCTCAGCGACATGTGGATCACAGGGCTACATGTCAATGGGATATGTGTGGCAAATAATCAAATGTGCATTTAAAAGACGTGGCAAATCCTTAAATACCTATAATAAATTAGTACTCTCCTTTCACTATATTGTATTTGTCATAGTCTTAGAAGTAGGGGTGCAAGCGGAGCGAATAATTTTCAATCGTCGAGCAAATAGAAGATTTGCTTGAGCAAATACGGAAGAGATAAATGGATATTCGACACTATCTGTGTCCGACTCCGAGGAAAAAATACAGAATATGATACGGGATCAGCGATATCCATCTATATGTATCTGTATGTTAGGTGGTATGAGTAAAGTTGGTTGTGACTTCACTTAGGAACAAGATAACAGATAGGTAGGTTGCTACATCTAAGCAGACAGTGGATACTGAGTGTTTTTCTTTCGATATCTCAATGATTAGTCTCTCCGTGTTTGCTCTAATTACACCCCTACTGTCCAATGTTCTGCGTAGGGGTGCAAAAGAAACGGATAATTTTCGTCCAACTGAAGGCTCACAGAGCGAACGCGGGATGGAGAAATGGGTATCCGATACTAACCGTGTCCAACTTTGAGAAAAAAAGGAATAGAATATAGAATGAGTAATATCCATCCATATCCGCTCCAATTGCACCCAGTATCCGTTCCAATACATTTGTCCATCGAGAAAATCTAGAGCGTAATTATTACAATTTTTCATGTATAACCCTACTTAAATGTTTTGGAAGATATATTTGTGGTATATCATTTAATAAGAGTATATATAGTCATTTATCATTAATAATTTCTCAGATTTTGTGTTTTTTAGCCTATATGCATAGTCATTTCTCATTAATAATTTCCTAGATTCCGTGCTTCGTTAGCCTGTATGCATGCTGAGTCGTGGACAAATACAGAGAAAAGGAGCGAGTAATAGAAAGCCAACTCATACAATTATAAAATAGATGGCTTGAATAACTTCGGGCACTGTCATCCATGGTAAAGATTGGCACGAGTGGGAGTAAACCATCACGTTACAAGAAAAACTTTGGCATACCCATAAAGGGGCTGAAAAGTTTGTGGAGAGGTTCTTGGAAAAAAATAACCTTTGACAAGCTGGTCTTAACCACCTTGTTGCGCTCCCCACAATAATCCCACTTAACTATCCTTGGCAAACTTCAGACCATGTTGCAAAAACTTGGAACGATATTGTTCCACCAGTGATTTATCCACACCACCTTCCCCGGCCGGTTCGTTCTTTGTCCTTTTTGTAGCCTTTCCTCTCTTTTGCTCTGATGCTGAATGACCATCTTTTCTGTTTTTCCTCTTCTTCCGAGCAGCTGCCTGATCATGCTCGCTCGATAGAGTATGCTGCATCAAATGAAAGAGGAACCACATTAAATTACTTCAGTGGAGCAAAATGGAGAATTTATGTAGTATCAGAAAACGAAACCAATAGAACTTAACACTCCCAGCAGCATTTGTTACTGCATCTGTTCGATCTCCATCCAACACAGCGGTTCCCTTATTTGACTGCCGTGCTCTTTTTGCAAGCCTTTGAGCCTTCCTTTTACCTCCCACCGTCCTTTCCACAGCACTACGATCTCCAGCAACTAAAAGACCCTCAGCAGGCCCTTCGCCAGAATCGGATAATTTAGATGGTCCATCATGTGATTTTCGCGTGTTTCCTTTTCTGAAAGCCCTTCTGTTATTTGCATGAGGGCCATCAGTTGCAGACTGATCTCCCAGAGGCCTCTGCTGATCTTGTCCAGCTTCTCGTGACTTATCATGGCGTTCCTTCCGATTCTTCTGGAGCCTCAATTTTTCAACATCCTCAAGTGCGAACTCCACAATTGGACGACGTTCTGTACCAAAAGTTTCTGCAAAGAACAAAAACAATGATAAATGATAACTCGGGCCAAACCATATTGTGTTCACCATCACATGCAAGGAGACGGGCCAAAAGAAAAGGCAGAAACAAACATACAACATGTTGGTTAGAAAAGAAGATCAGAGGCAGTGAGGCAATAGTTTATCTTGGATGTTCTTATTCTCAAAACTAAATGGTATCACCAAGCATTGTTGCATAAAAATGAAGTGTCAGCACAAAACAATACACTTGCAAAATCGAAAAGTACATCAAAAATGAAGTGATCAGCGCATAAAAATGCAGCAAGAACAACAGATCATGATTGTACGAGAAAGAGCAAATATAGGTAGCAGAACTGACATACAACACCAGTATGATAAGATAAAGGTACAGTGATGCGACATTATCCCATAATTATTGACATGAGACCCCAATTCGAATGCGTTGTGCACCCAACATATCACCTAATACAGAGTTGTTGCAATCTAAGGATGAAGCAATAGACAAAATCAACTCACTACAACATTCTGTTTGGGATGATAAAATGTGGCAGACACATCACAGAGTAGAAAGACAGCGTGGAGCAATTGACACAACATGACTGCAGTAATTCTATTCAAAAGTGGTGGGTGTGTAGAAGAGTACCAGGGTTGTTGTTTAGAACCCTTAGAGCCACAAGAGCATGCTCATGTTCTTGAAAATCAACAAAGGCTACACCACGAGAATGCTTCTGTGCTGCACCCTTGCCTTTCTTTTCATTTTTCAGGATATTTACCTGTTCAAGACAAATGCAGATGCATAAGCATTACAAATTATGCCAAAATAAATAATAAGAAACTTGAACAAAAGAAACCCTATCACACCTTCCGGATGACAGGATTTTGCTTGTGTGCACGAGAAATGACTGCTTCTCTACAAAGCTTCTTTACATCATTAATGGTCATAGTCTTGGGCAAATTGTAGATAATAAGCCGTGTTCTGGACACATGAAATTTTGGTGACTGAAGCATTTCTGCTTTCCTTCTAGCTAACCTACAAGATGAAATCACAGTGATTTATTAAGCATTGTTCACGAGATTTGTTACATATGCATAAGAGCATAATATGATGCCATAATAAGAAATAAATTTTAAATGCCAAATCTACAAAGATTTGAGATTTAAAAAATAGACAAAAATATTAATGGGAAAAAGGCATGTTTTCATAGTTAAAGTCAAGTACCAGAAACACCTTTAACTCTCAGCATTTTTTAGAGAACAAAAACAGGATTTTTATTATTATAAAAAAAACAGAGGAAAGAGAACGTTAGTCAACGCATGCATAAGAACACAAACAAAATTACATACAAAAATAGACAAATAAACATGATATTATCATATCAATGATATAATATATGACCCAAATAACGTCAGGAGCTATGGTTCCAAATATATCCAGAGCCAGATCTGATCAGTGATATAATACATGGCCCAAATTATGCTGGAAGCTATGGTTGCAAATATATCAGTTTTAATATATGCAAGAAAGGAAAATGCAGTTGCCTTTTAAGCATGAAGAAAGCATATAGAAATGTAAAAATCATACTACAGGAAGTGATGAAAGCATTTTCTCAGATGAAGAACTAGGGGTGAGTTCTTGCAATCTGCATCAAATCACAAAGTACTTTGTTCCAAAAGTATCATGAAAATAACAGTTAGGAAAAACAAGTTATCAACGGAACAAAATCAGCATATTGCCTATACTGATACTAGCCATAAGATGAACTAACATACAAAAGATGCAAGGTAAAGATCAACTCTTACCAACTACGTTTATTCATGTCAGCATCTGATACACCTTCTGCAGCAGGTGTTCCAGCAAGTATTTCACCTTCCTGCTTCAACACCAAACTTTCAGGACAGAAAAATAATGGGGGAGATGTATTACAACTCACACGCAAAAAAGAAAGGTAATTGTTGGTGAACTTGCCTTAGCCAAGTATAGGTTGCGTCTATCCTCAACCTCATTCTTTGCTTTCTCAAGAGCCTTTTTGTGAGCTGACTCCTTGTTCAGTGCTTTCATGACATTGAGTGCCTTGCTTTTTATAAAAATTCCTAATCCAGGAGCAGCATTGGCAGTAGAAACCGCTATATCAGCTGCCTGTGTTGTAGAAAACTTTAGAAAACCAGTCCCTCTAGGTCTCCTGCATAGACAGTGCAACAACCATTGGCATGAACAAGTGTATCAAGTAAATGTTGTGGCTGATACAACTTGGGAAAAAAATGGAACAAATGAGTGTTTCTATCCAAATCGTCAAACATACTTTGTGAGTTTATGAAGGACCAGGAAGAAAGATTCAACCTTCCCAAATACTGAGAAGCGCTCTGTTACCTCCTCATTACTTATATCAAAAGGAAGGTTGCTTATGAATACAGTCCTATCCAGGCCAGTATCTTCTTTCTTGGGTTTTGAAGCAGGACCAGTGCTCTCTGCCTCTGTTACATGATTAGATTTAGCCAACTTGCCAGCTGCAGGTAAATCAGGTTTCTTCTTTTCGGATGTGTCATTTACTGTTTCAGTGTCTGTGTCAATATCAGAACCCTCAATGCCAGATGGTTCAGACTTCTCCGATGACTTGATCAAATTTTCAAGAACTTTTCTAGAAATATCAACTTCGGTTTTGAAATCATCCTCAGCAGGACAAATGGAAGTCTCCTGATCAAGTTCACAGCTATCATCTTCTCCAACAAGATTATCTTCAGAGGTCTCGTCATCACTGCCCTTGCCAGATACATTTGTGAGCTCTAAAAGTAGAACACATTCATGAGATTGAAGCTACCAAATAGTAATTCAGAAAATAAAGAGCATTGATAAAAACCATAAGGTATTAAGATGACACCCAGTGTACTAAAGCAAATATTTTGTTACAAATTAAGGAACCAGCCAAATTTATCTTTTAAACAAAGGAATAAACCCCTTTCCTGAGAAACCATGTCGAAGAGCTAGCATGACATTTAATCAAATGTCAAAGGCGCGTGGTTTAGAAAATAGTTGTTTTACTACATCATTCAGGTACATATAAATGCTGCATTAGCTTTGAGAGAACTCTTTAACTTTTTGTAATTGACAAGCAGATGACTGAATCACTGAAGGAATAAATGAAGGGAAGAACAAAGATAACTGATAGAAAAAAAAGTTTATATTTACCGTCATCGTTAGCATCAGATTTTTCAGCAACGGTGTATACTTTTTTTGGAACAGCCCAATCAACAGCTACAGTTCTCTTCGCAACAACTTTTCCGTTAACATTTTTTATAGCCTGGTTCAGAAAAGAATCATGACACATTAGGACTTCCAATGGATTTTTTTTACTCTTACTGAATAGGGTACTGACCATACATTTTCTGCATCCTGTTTGCGTGTGAAAGATACAAAAGCAAAGCCTTTTGATATCCTGTAAAAGAATAAATGTAACAGTTGTCATATCTTGCAATTTACTTAAACCATTGAAGGAATAAAGGATTAAATGCAAAACACACCCCTCATCAGACTTTTGTGGAATGTTTACGTCCCAGACAAATCCTGCAGAACTAAACAAATCCATGATCTCCTTTACTGTAATCTGCAACAATGAAACATGCACACAGCACACATAGCTTCTCATTTATCTTCTCTAGAAAATAAAACTTGGAAGAGGTGAATTTTGCATTTAACGAAGCACCTTGAATGGTAGGTTCCTGACTATCACTCTCCATTTCCTGATCTTTGAACCCTGAATAGCAAAAGACATGCTTCAGACACTTGCAAGTAAATGAAGAAATGATACGATGGACATGGTTGTAACAGAAACATAATGATAGTAGTTCTACAGATAAACAAACATGTCTCCTACTCTCCTCTTGTGCAAAAGGGAAAAAAACACTCATCAACCAAGAGTTAGGACTAAGGACTTTATGTAAATCTCATGCTATGTCCTACTTGCACAGTTGCACTAGTAGCAATTGTAATATAATAACACACCATAAATGGAATCAATGTTCTGGCATATCTCTCACACCATTGAGAGAATAATATGATGCTGAGAGGATCTTTCAAATTGAAAACGAGAGAAAGCATGCTCTACTCTTAGTTAGCTATACTTCAGGAGGGTAACTTCATAGTCAGAAATTCAGTTTTAGAGCAAACATTTTGTAAACAATACCCAACAGCATCTAGCTAGAAGAGCTTGGCCTGAAAACAAGTCAGCTAACCAAACCTCTTCTTCTTTTTGTGGTGGGGGAATAGAGTGCAAGGAGACAGCTTACCTCCCCACCAAGTTGACGAGCCCAAACAATTGCTCCTTTGACCTCCTTACGATGCAAGCGAACTACAGAGTCCCAAGCTGATTTGACACTTCCAAAGAGTACAGCTGCTGCATCTGATGTGCAGCCATCTCGTCCAAGCCCTGGAGAAGATGATGACAATCATATTCTACCATTACAACTGTTTCAAGAAAGACATGCTAGTTGTACTAAATGAGAATGATTATGAATGCTTGGAAGGAAACGATAAGTGAACTTAAGACAGACATGTCATGCAAAGTGCAAGATTTATTCCGCTTTTTCTCTCGAAATGCTACAGCAACAAATTTACTCAATATGGGTTGGCGACACATCCCTTTTTTTGTGGTGCTCTTGCTTTTCAACGATATCTTAAGCTGACAAAGAAAGAACCTCTACAAGGGCAAATAAAGAAACTATCACAATGTTCTCCATTTAGCCAACCTTGGCTATTAAAGGATAGTGAAGATCATAAATTTTTCTCCAGTAAGGAATGACCGAATAAGAGTTAATGGACAAATGAGAACTGCGAGTATGTGCCCACAGATGAAAGAACAGAAAATCCATAATGTTCCTTTTACAGAGCAAACACAGCATGTGGCTGGAAGTGGAGCTAGGATCTCAGAGATTGTATAAATAACAGCGCTAAGACAATCACATTTTCCACCCTCCAGCAGCCTTCAAAAGTACGCTAGCTAGCAAAGTGCAAAGACCAAATACCAATCATCCTCGCATGCAGACAATCATGCATAGAGGTGTTTGCTGGAAACAGGCATGAAGTCACAAACTATTCATAACCACAAGTGGTGGCTCAAAAGAGAACTGGAACATGGTAGGAGACTAGGAGGCTACTAGCCATGTAGAGAACTAACAGTTCAAAACATAAAAGACTTTCTTCACAGATAGCATTGCCAGGTTGAATAAGAACGTATTGTCGGGTACACTTTTTTTGTGCATGTGCGGGTGGGTGGGTATAAAGTGGTAGTATTTAATTCATCGAGACACTAATTGGAAAGGTGCAGTTATAAAATCCAACTCGGCAGTATTATGATCAGCTGATCACCCTTGAACTTTTCACTCAAGTCAACAAGAAAATAAAAGGTAATAGGAAATCCATCACAAGATTTTTTTTTTTTTTGAGAGAGAATGCTTGGAGTTGTTGTTATACCAGTCACTCAAAGAACTTCAACCATAGCAATTACATGTTAGCAACATAATATACCATTCAAATTAAAAAAATCAAAGAATGTGAACATGAATGAGCATACCATGGAGCTCCATTTCCTCTTTCGGAAATGGATAATTTACAGATACAACCGTGCCAATCTCTCCAGCCTGACGGAAAACCTCGCTAGCCATAACAAAGTCTCGAAGACCACCAAATATCACAGTTTTTGCAACCCTTCATCACAGGAGATTAAAATTACCAGTCATATTGAGTTAAACTGGAACATGATAAAGAATACCATAGCATAATATCCTTGACAAAAAAATTAAGAATGAGGTCATGGAAATCAGTATCTACAAAGAGATGGGAATAAATTTCAGCATAAATATGGCAATTTATATTTTAGGTAATGCTGTGATGTCTTGTCAATATAGAATCATTCCAGTCCACACCTTTGTTTTTCAGAACTTTTCACTTGATCAGTATTGCCAATGCTAGCTTCCTTCTCTGCTGTGGTATCCTTGGTCAATAACTGTGGTGGTCCTAGTTCAATAAAACACCTTTGCATCAGAAAATTTAATTGTTAAGAAAATTGAACGATGCGAAGAGTGCAAAAATCAAGCAACTTTCTATTAAAACCTGTATCTGTTTTATGAGAGATTTCCTTGTGTTTTGCAGAGGCAGAAGTATCATCTGGTTCACTTTTTGCATCGGAATCCTTGGCTTGCACTGCATACAAAGCAAAAGGCAGCCAGACAATAAGAACCTCAATCTATTGAATTTCGGAAGCAACACATTATCAGGAATAGAGATTTACCGCTCTCCTTCTTTTGCAAACGTTCCTTCAGTGGAGCACGATGCATTGCTAGCTTAACTCTGATCTTCCTAGCAGCAACAGCTAATCCATTCTTTTGCTGAATAGCTCGCTCAGCATCTTGAACGGTTGCACTGGTACCAAAGTAACACATTAAGTCAGAAATGCAAACGGGTCAAGGTCAGCAGAAACATACTCCTTTGTGAACAACATTTACACTTGTACCAGTACAAGGAATCAAACTGTATCAACCAAGCTTATATGATTTGGTCCATTCATTGGTCCAGTGGGTGACGTATGGTCAGGAAATTAGTGAACAAGTAGTAACTATTATGAGGGGCCTGATAGTGCTAACCAGATTAACCACAGTATTTTCAAGTGTTTAAACCATTAGAGATTGTGGTACAGATTAATTTATGCTTAGAATTTAATAATTAGTTCGCTAGACTGTTACATCGCCCACGAGCAAAACGGCTTCTCACAAAATTGCAGGGGGAAAAAACAGGTACCGGAAATATCCACAAAGGCAAGCTCCAAAACTTACAATTGTACGAATCCAAAGCCTCGACTCGTCTCCGATCCTGCATAAAAAAACAACCAAAACCGCATAAGCAAACCCCTTCGTCATAAGCAACGCGAAATTCCTCAATCCTCTCACCTTTCGACGCGACCATGAAGCAGCGCCTCACCGGCCCGATCTCGCTAAACACCTCCTCGAGCTACACAATACAAAGCACATCTAAATCCAAAGCACTTGACTCCTAGGCTCTAAGCTGTAAATTCGCAAGGGTTAGGAGGTGCTCGCGCTTACGTCAGAAGACTTGAAGGTGTAGGGCAGGTTGGAGACGAAGACGGTGGAGGGGCTGTGCCCTCCAGCACCGCCGCCGGTGACCGCGTCGCCTTCTGCGGCAACTTCGCCGCCGCGCTGCTTCCGCTTACCCATCGCCGGCGTTGCAGGTGAGAGCCGTGGGAACTGTGGGGCTTCGCGGTTGCGATGAGACGAGAGGTTTTGTTGGGCTAGGGTTTATACTTTAGAATGGGTGGGTTGTTGTTAAGTGGGATCGGATGGCTAATAAACCTAGACCGACCGTAAATGTGTGGATTGGGCCGATTTGGATGGGTTAGGCTCAACCAAAGCTAAATGATTCCTCTTGCTCTTGGGCGTCTAGGCTTGTCTCAGCCGCAGATACTGCAGTAATTCCACTAAATTTTTTTTGAAAAAAGCTAATGCAGTAATTCCTCTATCTCGAAATGAAGAATAAAAAAAGGGTAATGCAGTGATTTTGTTTCACCTTGCCGCGCACTGTGAGTTAATGTCTCGAGCTAAGTAGTTACAAGAAAATTATCGACCACAGAGGAATCTCAAATCTACTGCTCCCTCCGTTTCAAGTGATTGACAACCGATCAAACTTCCTAATCTTCGACCAAAAACTATTTTCTAAATATTTAGATTGATTGTATTACAATAGTATTGTTAGATTTGTCATAAGAAATACTTTCATATTATTACACTTCCACGAAATTTATAAATACATTAGTATAAGAGTAGCAGACAAAATTTAACCTCGGAGAACATGAAAAGTCAATTGTACCAAGTAATGTGAAACAAAGGTAGTAATATAGAGAAGACAAAAATTACTTGAAGCACAGAATCGGAAGTGCCTTTTGTTTCGAAATTGACTCACGTGATCATTCATTTTCTCTTTTTTTTTCTCTTTTTTCTTTTCTTTTTAAGAGTCGTTCTGTGGGAAATGTGTTGAAGTAGTTTCGCATAAAGCGGAACATGCCTCGAACAAAAAAAAACTTTTTTAGGGAGGAAAGCATTATAATTTCTTATGTTTTCATATGTTGTAACGGAGACTAAAACCCCATTTAGAATGGTGTTTCCTATATGGATTTAAGAAGATTAGCAAAGGCTTAAATCAAGCCTTATGCACTAGAAATTTGAGCATTAACCCTACGTTCAACACAAGTGCGGGCTTCACGCATCGTCACATAGTAGAACTTGTACAAGTTCTAACTTGATACATTTCTTTATCTTACCAAGTTACCATCAAGTCATCAGCCACGTAACACAAGCACCATAGCCGTTAGCAGTGCACCCAACTACCCATTCGAAGCTGATACGTCATTATCTAGGTTATGAGTTAACGCAGAGGAGCACACTGATACGTATTACATCATTCTCTCCACCGATCAATTCAGAACGAGCGGCCTATGTTGAGTGCTACAGTACCCAAGAAAACAGTATCGCGTTATGTTTTTTAGATATTTCGCTTTTTCTACGGTGCTACCGCCATATTAGAACACTATTCAAACAGCGATCCTTTGCAGGGACTAGTGGTTGTCGTGTCAGATGCAGATGCAGGCCCGCCGTAGCCGGGCCGTGTCGTCGTGCCGACGGCTCCCGCCACCCCACCATGTCATCCGTGATGGCCTGCCTCGCCTCAACCCGAGCTCGAGCATAGCTAAGGTGGTATCGGTCGGTAGCCGTATGCGGGTAGTGCCCGCTATACCCATACCCACGACTCCCATTTTCCTCACGGGCATGCCTGCGAAGGACGACGGGCGAAGAACCTCGCCCATACCCGTCGCCCGTGGGCATGCCCGTTTATCCGCGAACAATGCACTACCGTCCGCGGGTACCCATCGCCCGTGGGCATACTCATCACACATAAACAATGCACACATCAAGTTTATTTCAATTCACACATCAATAGTGCATCACACATTCAACAACTAACAAATTCATCACAAATTACACATCAGTTCGACAAAACTAATCAAATTCAACAAATAAAATGAAAATACAAACTGATATAGTTCCTCACACATAAACAAATTAAGTTTGCAACAAGAGTAGAACATATTAAAATGGTTCAATTACAACAATTCAATAAATAGATGAAAAATATGTCCATAAACCGGTTTGCTAATCAGAGTCGATGATCGAGATTGAACAACAATCTTTAAGCTCCTCTTCAATGTCTTCAAGGCATGTCCATAAACCCTCAACTCCTCCTTCACCTGAAAAGTAAACATTGCATTACATCACTAACTTCCAATCACATAGAAAATTTGAAATATTTACATCACTAGTTTCATACCTTTAAGTTCATTCCTGCACTGTATGTACATCAACTTAATAGTAAACATTGCTTGCATGCATGATCTCTTCTGTGTGACGCCCCGTGTCATTACTCCAAGGGTAATCACACTTTAGGCATATGGATTACTATTCGTTTGCTCGAGAGAACTTCGCCCAACGAATAGTAAGTCTTTACCGAGGAGTTGCAATGAGAACAATAAGATAGAAATTGTACCTTTTATTCGATAATAGCCACGCATAAGGCTATTGTTCTTAGTACAAGTATTATCTGACTACAAAAAGGAACTTCTCCGCTTTACTCGCCAACCCTGAAGTATTGGTCGTCTATTCGTCCCCCGCGTCAAATATGACGCCCATTTCGCCTTGGTCCTCGAGATTCAGGCCTTCTCCTCCTCACGGTTGTTTGATTACTGCATGTCCTTCGTCCCACTCGGGATAGTTCCCGGCCGGACTAGGATCTACAAAGAAGAATACTAATAAGGTTGAGTACACGAGTGTACTCAACAAGCATTAATAGCAAAGGATGCACTATCTTTAAAATTGTTATCACAGTTTCTAAATCATCTCATTTAGAAAATAACTCATTAAAACATTTAGGTGGCAGATTTCAATCTGAAAACACTACTAGTCACTCGGAGAAGATAGACCCCTGTGGTTCCGTGAGACTCCAATCCTAGAGGCGGCATGAATTCATGATTTGTTTAGCATCACAGCAGCTTTGCACCACTTTACCCATAGCTATTCTAAACTCTCTATAAGCAGGGTTCATGTATTTTTTGATGGGTTCGAGAATACAAAACGTTTCCCGATTCGTTAATTAATTTCTCCACCTATTACTTTCCGTCGGTGTTGACCTCATCACCCACCGAAGTTACGTAATGTTGGTTGAAGCTTCTATCCTCGCACTCAACACTCCACCTTAGTGCTATAGTGCCTTGGATCCTCCACTTAGGACTTCTCCTACCTGGTCTTGGGTTCCTCCATCACACTCACACATAATACTTACCCATTGTGGAGAGCATAGTCATGTAACAGGGTAGCATTTTCTGCCCGTCGAAATGGAAAAATGGTTGGTACTGAATTTATGGCATCTGACCGAGTAAGAGTTTGTTGGTTCTTATATTTTAACCATATGTAAAGGGTCTCACTTCGTGCCTCATCTCTTACCTGCCAAGGGCCCCCTTTACCAACCATAATATTCTCATATCACTTTCTTTCATCATTTCTCATCTCATTCATCATTCTCATTTCATTCATGTTCATCTTAATTATCTTCATCTCATTCATTTTATTTAAGTTTTGGGGAAAAACAATGTTGATGCAATACTTATAATAGTGCAAGATGCGGTTTACATTTAAATTAACTATATTCATGTTCAAGAGGATCGCTTGCCTTCATATTGGTAGGAAAGGTCGGTCTTGTGAAACTCGATCACTACTCCCGTCGGTCTTTGGATCGTCTTCAGAGCAATCTGACAAACACGAATAATAATATAAGTAAATCGTAGTTGATTTTGGGTGATATAATAGATACCTAAGTTAGAGACTTCTAAAAGTTAGCACAATTTAATTAAATAAAACTTTTCGAGATCTGTACTAAGTTAGCACTCTCCAAAATAATCGTTATACTGTCTAATCGCGCTAAGGTCGAAAACTCGAGGTTCCCACTTAACTAATTAACAGGATTAAATCGTTCACAAGGCCCGACTAAAAACCCGTGACGCACAAGATCGCTACACAAGCAAGCTATTCTATTAACAACAAAAATAACGACTACTCAACTTATCTAGCAATTTAATCCACAGATTGATTTTAAGTTGGTTAATGCGACAGGATCCAAGTTAAATTATCTAGCCGTGAGAATAAATAGCTAACAATTATTAATTAACAACTACTCCTGAAGGGACAAGAATTGCAACAACCACTTAAAATCTATCCAAAATCCTAATACTCTCCCTAATCCTAAAGTCATAAATCTAATTTCTAATCCTACCCTAATCTAACCTAACCTCTCTCTCTCTCTCTCTCTCTCTCTCTCTCTCCTCACCTCCACCCCTCTCGGCCCCCCAAAACACACACACGCACACAACTCACACAACACAATCCCACTCTCACCTTCTTCCCCAAATTTCTTCTCACTCCCAACAAATCTCTCTCTCCCATGGTGACCTTGACTTTGGAAGGTTTCGCCTGGCCCGCCATTGATCCGGATGGCCATGGCCCCGCCGCCTCGCCAGTCCCCTCTGCCGCCACTGCAGCTCTCGTTCCCAGCTTCGCTTCGGCATCTCGCCGGTTCCGGAGGCGTCATGGGCCATCCGCTCCTCACTTTGGCGCGATTGGGAGGCCAGCGCCACCACCAGCTTAGCCGCCTCTGCCGCCGCTCGCTTCCGCCAGGCCGACACCGCTAACCATGCCGCCGCTCCTCGTCTCGCTCGGTTCGCCCCAACCGACCGACGCCACTTCAACGCAGATCGGCGCTCGGCGCCTCCATCCGCGCTGGCCGCCGCCTCGACGTCCTCGACCCGACCAGTGACGCCGCTGCTGCGGCTCAAATCTGCTCTACATCGTTGGCTCCAACGACGCGTCCCCGCCTCCTTTGCCGCTTCCTCGGCGTGGCGAAGGCCGCGCCAGCCTCCTCTTGGTTGCGCAGCAAGGCTGAGCCCAGCTCAGCCTGGCGCGCCTCGGTTCACCGATCCTAATAGCGTCGGCCTGGTATTTCGGCCTCCCGGCCGCCGGCGCCATGGCACCGCATCCTACTCCCTACTCACTACTCCAAGTGCTAACTAAGATGCTCAGCTACACATGCTCAAATGACTCAAGCTGATGGTTGCTATGATGCATGAATGCAGGGTCTAGGATGGATCTGGAGGTGGAGATGGCTACTGGAGGAGCTACTTCTGCTACCAAGGTGGGTGCTCACCTAGAGCTCGCTAAGCCAGAAACATTACCTGATGTTTTAAGAGTGGGATGGATTTGGGTTCAGGGGTTTGTAGGGGTGGTCGCCGAAGCTCGAGTTGGTGATGATGGTGTGGTGCTGGATGGTGCTGGCGCTGCGGTTCATCCTCCTGCCTTGGCGTCGCCGTGCTCCTGGCCACCTTGGCTCCTTCTGTCGCTTCTTCGGTCTTCTTCTATGGTGATGGTGAGGAAATGGTGGATTGGTGAGTGGATGGATGGATGCTGGGAATGGTTTCTTGGGGGATGAATGATAGGGCTAGGAAGGGTTGCTGTGAATGGGTGATGGCAAATGGGGGATGAATGTGGGTGGTGGTGGGGAGATGTACGAGAGTGTTTGAGGAGATGAATGTCTTTGTGAAAAGGGTTGGGGAATGGATGATGGGGTGGGGGTTTAATGTGTCTTGCTTCTTGGTGGAGAGAATGGTGGCTAGGAGGATGATCTTCTTGCCTTTTAACAAGGGGAATGAATGTTGATGCTTGCATTGGGGATGAATGTCCTTTGGTGTCTTCTTCTTTGTGAACTAACGTTAAGAAATGGATAGGAGGGGATAGAAGAAATGCAAAGGTGCTAGAGGAGATGCTCACTTTGAATGCTATAAGGCTCCTTTTGACTAATGTACTACTCTATTGTAAATGATCACGATTGTCGGTTTGCTTATGTAATGAAAATGGAAATGCAAATTTAATTATTGTCTTGATTCTATTGTTGAATGCAAATGATCACTTGTGTTTAAATGATGAGCTTGAATGGATGATGCAATGTTGGTTTTACTGACTGATGATGGATGCTCGCAAAACGAACCCATCTAAACCAACGAGCTGACAACGAATTAACTGCTTAACAATGGTCTTAACAATATCGTTAGGTTACCGCTAAGCTGAGATTAATTACCGCTAACTACCGATTACTGCTACGCGATTACGACTAAAAACGCGGGTTCTCACATTCTGCAGCTCGCTTATGCGTGAATGGTCATCGTTATCAGTAACATTGTGCTACAAATAGTTATCTGCTTCATCTTTGGAAACATGGTAATAGATGCATTTCCACTGAAAACTACAATGAAGCACATTATTCTGTTTCTAGCTCAAGGATATTAGTTATATTTGGCTAGTCTAGAACTACGTTCCTCGAATGGTGATTGGCAAATCTGGGCAATACACTGTAACCTAGGTCACATAACCAGTGTACCTTCACATTGAGGGCGATATTTTTGGCAAAGATCGAAATTGCAGTGTAATTAGAAAATAATTGGTTTTTAATAGTCACTCATATGTAGCGAATTTTGTTGGTTAATTTGTTTGATTTCTTTTTTTTAGTTGTAGCATAACAAAAGAAGCATAACAAAGTTTCAATGGGCTAGTGGAGAAAAAAAAACTCCAAGAAGGAAAAATTGGTTCCCTATTCGCCATCACTTTTATGAAAAATCAAACTTGACAACACCGCATCATTGGATGGCGATCGACAAGTTAAGAGGTCGACGGTGCACGGCGAAGGCACCATTTTTACCAACCAACCCAATAAAATTACTATTGGATGCCGATCGTGCATCCCACCGATGCCCCCCTCCCGCAGAAGCTCCTTCCCGAGCCGCGAAGTTGCCGCACCCGACCTCAAGAACCCACACAATGAAGACAAGACGCAACAAGTCGCAGACCTCCTCAAAAATCGCATCACGGCTCCAATTCAAGAACCTAAGAACTAAAACTCCCCGCAGAAATGATCTCAAGAATTGGGGAAGGAGGAGAGGAGAAGAAAGAGGCGTGAAGGGAGCACGATCCGAGATGGAGGGGAGAGGATCGGGCGAGGAGGTAGCGGAAGTGGGAGAAGTCCTTGAACCACTCGTAGTGCTCCTCCTTCCCAACCGCTCATCCTCGCAAGACCATAAGCAACCCATCCATGTTTGTGCAAGATTGCCTCGCTCTGCTTGGCCTCAATGTGAACGGCCGGGAGGAGGGCGGCTGGCCGGGAGGAGGACGGCTCCCCGAGAAGAGGACGGTCGGGAGGAGGGCGGCTGGCCGGGAGGAGGTTGGCCAGGAGATCTAGTGGGGAGGAAGAGCGATGGGAAGTGGGGAGGCTGGGAGATCTGTTTGTGGCAGCTGGAACCTAGGAGGCTGGGGAGACCGAGCTAAAGTTTTAGTTTTTTTTTACTCGGTGAGGGTGTATATCTGGCCCACCACAAGATAGATGGCAGTGTCGACAAGCGGATCTGGTGGAGCTTACCCATACCAGCCTGTTTCTGATGGGTAAGGAATTGTGCCTATTTTTATACCCGTGGGCAAAGAAATACGCTCATACCCGCCTCCATTAGGGTATTCACCCGGTACACGGGTAATCGGGCACAATCGCCATCCCTAGGCACGGCCCAAAGCCCGTTGTGCCGGGGCCGGGCGTGCCGGCCCAAGCTCAGTCCTAAGTAACTATAGACGCCCGGGAAGACGACAACCGCCGTCGTCTAGGAAGGCAAAGACACTCGTGCGCCATCCACACCTGCTCCCCCTCGCCATAGCCTCCTCCTCCTTCTGGACGCCGATGAAGAGCTCCGCCCACCTCGGCCACAGTGCGCTTGCGAAAGGGGTGAGAAGGACAACGACGAGGAGGTGGCTAGAGGGAGGGCAGCGGGCGACGGCACGTGGGGAGGGAGAGAGAGGAAGGGTGGATATCGGCGACGCGTGGGGAGGGAGGCGGCTGGAGCTAGAGGAGGGGAATCAGGGAATGTGATTAGGAATTGGGAATTTGGGAGCCAGGGCTCGAGATAAGAGGTTGGGGATGGGGGTTGGGGGAGGCCGAGAGGGATGTTGGGTAGGGCGGGTGACAGATGGGGGTTATTGGTTGGGCTAGGCGGGGGTGGGGGAGTGATTGGGTTAGAACGGGAGGATTGGGCCTATTTCGTGCCGGGCTAGCCCAAGCACGGTCTAACTAATCGTGCCGCCCAACGGGCCGCATTCTCAGGTCTAGCTCGACCCGGCATTCATACCGTGCCGGTCCGGTTCACCATGTGCTGTGCCGTGCCATGTTTAAACCGTACCGTATCGATCGGACTTCGGACCGACCCGAAAAATCACGGCTAAGTCCCAGCTCTAGCAGCCGGAGGAGATTGGCCGTGTGTCTGCTAGTGCTGGCCAAATGGACGCCTACCAAGACAAAGACTGCCCAAATTTACCTGCACAAATTTATTTAGGCCGCACCCATTCCGGCCCGATAATCTTTGTTAGATGCCATGTCGGTAGGCTCATGGGCGGGTGGCGGCGAACCTGCACAGCCGACGGCATTCATCTTTGTCTTGAAGGCCAAAGACGAGCCCGTTTGGTTTCGTCGGGCGGATCGCGCCCGCTTGGCCCATCGTAACAAAAAAAAATCCAAAAATCCAAAAATTAGAAAATGTGTAGAATTGAAGTAGACATGAAATTTTAAAAATTGAGACAATCATATTGAAAATGTAATAAAGAGCTTTATTGATGTCCAACCTGTCGCCTCGTTAAAACCTTTGCCAAGTAAAAACTCAAAATGAGAAAACCTTGGCAAAGGAAAAAAGTCTGACCTATAGCTCTATAATTCTACATACATGATACATCTTTGTTCTATGTGCTCTGTCATTGTCTAAGTACAAATTTTCTAACACCTCCGACAATTCTCGATTTTCCACAGAGTGTTGTGTTCGCTGAATCAACTTGTTCCCGATCCTTCACGGTTAGAAGGATCTCCACCATCTCACTCTTGTGAGACTTGTTCTTCTTTCCTCCAATATTCTTCCGTAAAGACCTAAAGGCACTCGGAGGAAACCGTAGAGACAGGAACAGTTAACACATCACGTGCAAGTATGGATAGCACGGGATATGTTAACTTATGGGCTTGCCACCATTGCAAGATGTCGAAACCTTCTGAGGCGAAATCCACCGTATCGCTGTCCAGATAGGTGGATAGTTCCCCGCTCCTTGTGGGTCTTGGCTGAGCAGGCGCTGGTGCAGAAGAAGAAGAAGACGAAGACCTGGACCTGGATGAAGAGGCACCGAAGATCGTGCCCCACATACTTGTCTTCCCACTCGAGGTGGGGGCTCTTGGAGGTCATTATGAAGCGAACTCCTCGGAACTTATTTTCATACCTTTTGGTAAACCTCGGATAACCGAGAACGAACTTCGCAAAATAGTTAGTATAGTCTAGCCAGTAGCATCACTAAGAAGATCAAATCACAAGACCAAATGCACCAATTTTAGCTCTAGAATCTAAAATAAATGCAAATGCATATAGGTAAGGGATTTCTCCAATATTTAAGGTATTTAGATTTCATGGAAACAACAAACCTCACGTAAAACTAAGTCATTTTCATGCATTTTTAATTGAGTAGCAATCAGAAAATAGTATGCACAATGATAGGAGATGTTGGATAGTAGACAGCGGACAAAGCAAGCATTGCCTTGTAAAAATTTCTAAAAATGATAAGACTTTCTCAAAGAACGTAACCAATGTTGCTCGCTTAATAGCAAAGTAATCGATTGCATAGGATAGTGTGTTTGAATAAAAGCAGTAAAAGTGCTCTTGTATGGTAAAAGATGCTTAAGCATGAGGTAAGTAGAGTTCCACCTTACCGGCATGTCCAAACCAAACTTTCTTGGACGTACAACCATCGCCCTACATGTGAGACCCCGATGTTTATTAGGCTCATAATACTTAGTCATCCAATTGACCCTAGTATTATCAACCGAATAAACTTCGGTCTCGAGATGTATACTCCCTAATGCAAGATATATACCTCACAACAAAAGAATATATCAATTCCATACAACACATAGAACATAAGCAACAAACCGTAGTTAATATTAATATGGAATAGCTACTACAAAGAGGGCCCTTAGGCCAAATAGCAATAAGTTACAAGAATACACAATGAAGCAAAAGTGCCATAAAGATGGCTATAACACAAAGCCAATCGGTGTGCCTTAACCCCTAGGCATCGACCGACCGCCAAGCTAGTCGTCGAAGAAACAAAGAACACGGCATGTAAGTAAGGCTCTTGGAGCTCACCTCCGTCCTCTGCAACAAATTTGTTAAGCAAAGCAAATGAGTACAATAACTTGTTTATTGTACTCGCAAGACCGACGTAAGATAACAGAACTATAATTTAACTACATGCAAGCTTTAATTAAGTGGATGGAGCTTTGGACTTACATTTTAGCACAAAGCAAGTTTCATTTGCAATAACATAATAGATTGAAGGCAATTTGATAAAGCATTTTTAATTGTTGAAATACAACGCGATAATAACATAATAACAACAACAAGAACAAACACCGAAGTGACTAACCCTTAGTCACCACAACACTAGCATGAACTCCCGCTCATACCAACCCATCAAGTTTTAATTAAAAGGTTGAGACTAGTCTTGAACGACCTTACCAAGCATGTCCATAACCTAGGACGAGGCTATTCAATAGTTTTATCCTCAGGGGTGTACCAATGTACCCACACGCCTGCATCCTTTCCTTTAGGCACACTACCTTTGGTATGCTGCAGACGGCTAAGTCCTACGAGACATTTCCAATGGGACGATGCTAATTACGAGCAAGAACCCATGGGGACAAGACACATTAGACAAACCTAACCGGCTCCGCCAATGCTCCCTCCCAACACCACACACACACAGATTTTATTAAAACATACCCACCAACCAGCTCATAATTAACACCTCCCAAAGTACTTAGTCAAGAGAGGTCCCATATCCCTCGTGTGGTTAGCATAAAAGCGCTTGGCTTAGTGACCCAAGTACTTGGTCCTTAGGGACCCAGCATACCACCACATTCCAAGAACCGCACCACTCATCCAATATGCCCAAGTCTAAATCGACATTTTATTTTCAGTTTTGATTTTACAATTAATCAAAGCACAAGTGCTGGACATATAGGAGGAATAATTATATTTGTGTGATCAAGACCATCGACTATGTCGATGATCGCCCATTACTACCGATAGCTAAGCATGTCTCAGCAGTTGAAACGCAACTACTAAGTGATAAGAGCTCATCCAACGAGCTCAAACCACAGCGAATAACCTAGGCTCATTGGTAGTAGAGGATAACAATTCCTACAGATTATGCAACTATAGGAAAGCTAGCGACATTTAACACAAAGTAGCATGCATACATAGAAGTAAAACAAAGTAGTAAGCTTTAAAATAATGGGACAATGATGGAAATGGTCAAACTGCTTGCCTTGCTGCTGGTCACTTTGTTATGGAGGGTCGCTTGCGGGATCACCACAAATGTCGAAACCTAACGGAAAAACGATAAAGAACCGATAAGAACGATTTAAAACAACAAGACAGCACAGCAAACGAACTCCAAATTCTCTGATATTTCTACAGCAGTAAGAGGGTGATTTTAGGGAATTTAGCAACAAGAACCAATGGATTTGGATTCTTAATGCAAAAGTTATGAGCAAAACAATTCTGCCAATTTGAAAATACCAAACTGCACTATTCACTAATTTAATTATGAGGCAACAATTTCTAGAAAAGTGGTGAGGCTGAGATTTTACTGTGAAACCAGCACCTCATGAGATGAATAACACAATTGAGTTCATCCCATTTGGAGCTATATTGCACTTTCTATAATTTTTCAAAAACAAGAACTTGAACAAAATTATAATGCACAAGTCCTTATTTCTATAACAGCAATATGCTCGAATCTAATTTTTACAGTGAGTTCATTAATAGAGGAAGCTAACAAAGTTGGTCTCATTCAAAAATAACCTACAGAACATTAGTTATGGGTTTTACAAGTTAAACCTAAATTTTGAGTGTATTATCCAAAAGGAGTACTAAAACCTATGGCAAAATCTGTGCTCTGGAGCTGAACTCAACTTACAACCATTTTTGGATTAAAGTCAAGTTCAAGATAGAGCTAACACAATTTGAATGACCTCAAAAGGATTTAAAATGAAAAAGATATGAAATTCTAAAGTCTACCTCATTTGGGTTCATACTTAAGAATTTCTTGACCTTCCTAACATTCACAAAGACATGGGAGGTCGTGAGCCACAGATCTCAGATCTAACGGCTCAGACCTCCAGGAGAACAACACACATGCACATGGGAGGTCCAGAGGTCTGGACCTCCTAACCACGCACATGCGCGAGGTAAGGAGGTCATGGCAGTAGATGGAAGATCTAACTGACCACAACATGGAAGGGAGGTCCTGAGCGGACCCAGCATTAAAAGGAGGTCCTCAACGGTGAGATGACCTCGAGGAGGTCCCAGAGGAGGTCTCAACGCCACTGCACTCCAGGAGGTCTGGACGGCTAAGATTGCGCCAGGAGGTCTTGGGCGCCTGCATCTCCTTGGAGGAGGTCTGGACATCCTGAGCTCGCAAGACGCACATGTTTGGACAGGCATAAATGCGCGTGGGACACAAGGAGGTTCACTGGAGGACTTAAAGGCGCGCAATAAATGGTGGATTTAAGGACATCAAGACTCCACCCAAGGACTAACAGGCTTACCCGATGGTCCTAAGGTGCCGGGAGGTCGTGGAGGTGGTGGCCTTGAGTTGGGGAAGACAGGCTCCACGGCCAAAGCTCCAAACTTCAAGCCCGACTTTGACCACCTCTCGAAAACAAAATGCCCAACAAATTAGGTTAGGGCTTGATCCCGAGGGAGGGCACAAATGGAAGCAAGGAGAAAGGTGGAAACCCCAAGGACCCTTGTCCACCGAGGAACTTCAAGTCCAACAATGGCGCCAAGGAGCTCACATTAAAGTTCACAAGCACGGATGGGTGAGCAAAGAACAATGGCTTGTAAAGGAAGATAAAGGCACAAGTGGGGTGGTTTTATCCTAAGGGCAATTGAGGTCGAGACCACCGCTAAGCTCACGGTGAGCTTGGCCCATGGCACTGTCCAAAGGCAGGACAAGACATAAAGGTTGACAAGAAGGCTAGAGCTTGACTGAGAGGCTAAAGTCGATTTCAAGATCAAATGCGGTCAAGAAAGAGTCAAGTATCGTGCATCCATGGCGCACTCGCATTAAATGCATTGCTCGAGCTTGCCCAAGGCCGAGGAAGGAGAAGAACAGGGAGGACTTTATGGCCGCTGGATAAGACCCGGAGAGGTCCTAACCATCGGATCCTATTTTGAACAGTTAAGTTTTAAGTGGCCGGGAGGAGGTCCCACCACACGATCAAGGGCGAGGAGGTCGGGCCTCCGATCCCTTAACGTGAAAACGCGACGTGAGGAAATGGACAGAGGTCCAAAGCGTTGATCTCCATCCAACGTCGCGGACCTCCAGCTGGGACTTAACTGCACGCGAACATAAGAGATCGAGGGGAGGTCATGGCGGCTGGATCTTAATCCAAGGGTTAAGACCTCAACAAGGCGGGAGGACCTTGTTGTGATGTTTTTCAGAGGAGGTCGTGACCATGGATTTTTGATCCAATGGCAGGACCTCACGAGTGGGGAGGTCTCGATGCCCACGTTGACCCGAGGAGGTCCACGAGGTCAAGAGGACCTCGAATGGGAGGTCCCGGGGCCTTGGTTGAGGGGAGGTCGTGGCGGTTGGATTGGATCCAACGGCCACGACCTCATCAAGGTGGGAAAGGAGGTCGATGGGGTTGGGTGGACCAGTTTGAGTACGGCCACGGCCAAGGAACAAAAGGTTCTGCTTTTAAATTTAATTTTCTAATGACTAAGACTTTGCAAAATTGTTTGAGATAGCAAATGAACTCCAAAATTCATAAGATTTTAATCGAGCTAGCTGACAACATGATTAACCTTACATAAATTTTCCAGAGGTTATTATGCCATGCATTTTCTCGTGAATTTCATTAAGGTTGTTCAATGATTCATTTTGCCTCCAAAATTATCAAACTAGTTTTACAACTTGTGATATTTTTCAGAGGGGTCCCACCTCAGTTTTAGGACCAAGGAAGATACTTTCCAATTGTTTGGCACAAGATTTGAGAGAATTGAAAAATGAATTTGACTTTTGGTCAACAAGAGCTTTGTGTTCTTGGTTTACACAACTCTTGGACAAGAATTACATGAGATTGTAAGGGTTTTCAAGTTGTGAGAAAAAGTTTTAATTTCTACACATATAATTATACTTGAATAACCCTGATTATACATTTGGGATGTTACACTACAGAAGTTCTTATATTGTGCTATTCTTACGTTAGAATTGTTCAAGAAAGAAATCGCATCGCGAAAAGCTCTAATATACGGACTCAACCTCTTTAGACCACATTTGACTATAAGGTTGATAATATGATAAGCGCATCGTTGATGTAGTAAGAACGAATTGGCATATGTACTCAATACTGGAGTAAGAATGTCCATGGCCCTAGAGTTTGAAGCGGCATTGTCCAAGGTAATTGCGAATATTTTGTCTCAGAAGACCAAAGTCTTCCACGACTTTGAGAATACTGATTCAATATTCTCCCGTGTGTGCTACATCAATTAATTTCAAACCTATAATTCTTTTCTCCATTACCCACCGCCATTAACATAATGCGCAACTACACTAAGATAATCCTCCCTAGCCCGACCACCCATATGTCCGAGGTCAAGGCAATCAAAATGTGCACGTATTTAAATAGTTCCTTTATTTTATTACGACGCTCATTATAGTATTTCACTAGATCCCTTGTTGTTGTCCTGTCTAGAAACGGAAGAAAATCTAGGATTATGCACATCCTAATGTAATTTTGGAAAGAAGCAGATTCGTCAAAACCTAACGGTAAATCCTCAGAAGCAATTAAACGACAGAGAGATTGGCGGGCTACCCGAGGATCGTAGTCCCAGCTAGATACCGTACTGTCGGGGTTGTATTACAGCTGCGTCTGCCTCATCTTCAATCCTTGCTTGGTTCGACACCTTGTAGCATGTCTAAGCAAGTGCCCCATTCCACCTGTAGACTTTGCAGATAATTCATGCCGACAAATTTTACAAATAGCATATGGTACCTCATTTCATTGCGTCTTGCCCGGGTTGTCCTGTCGAAATTCTCCCACACTCCCGATGTAGATGGCCTCGACCTCTTTGCTCGGCGGCCAATTGAGCCCGATGTCGATGTCGAGCCCGATGACTAACTCCACTTGCTCGCCCAAAGGAAACCTCTCGGTTCGTTTGAGGCACTGCAGCCTCCATAGACGCAATTTCGTCGATGAAAGTCTCGAACTCACTAAGAGCAAAGTTATCGTAAGGACTTGCCCATAATCTAAAATTGCAAAATCGAAACTAACATTATTACTACTTTAATCTTAGCATAATAATAATTGACAATAAAAGAATTACAAAAATAGTATTGTACCTCTTTCACGACTTGCCAATTTAAAATTGAAATTACCAAATTTTGGCAAATTTTTTGAATTTTGCCAAATTAGCTCAACACTGATTTGAATTTGCACAACACAATTTCAAAGAGAGAATAGAGAATGAAGAGGTGCTGAATGAGGGGGGGGGTATGATGCCTATTTATAGAAAAAATTTCGGAATTTTTTTAATTTTTTTGTTATTTTTAAGCCCCCCAACGGTCAAAAAAATCACTCAACTACCAAAAAATTCACGAACCAGAAAAAACTAGTAGTTGTGTCAGTGCCATGCGGCACGCCCACGGCAGATGACACGGCCTCCTGGCCTCCCGCCTCTCTTTTCTCCTTCTCCTCCTGGCCCATTTCTCCGCCTTCTTCCGCCTGGTTTCTTCTCTTGCAGCCTCCGTCCTCGCCTTCGCTGCGCCGCCAGCCTGGATCCTCGCCCGGCTTGCCTCATGGGCCAGAAGGCCGACTCCTCGGCCTCGCCTCCCGCGTGGCCGTGGCGCCTCGCCTCCCTCGGCGGTGACCTCATTGCCTCGCCTCACATGGCGACGACTCGCCTCCTCGGCATGGGCGCCTCTCGCCTCACGCGGCGGCGACCCGCCTCCTCATCATGGCTCCTCGCCTCCCCATGTCTCCGCCACTGCCTCGCCTCATGGCCGACTCGCTGCCATGGCCCGCGCCTGCCCGCTCTCCTCCTCCGCCCGGCCAAGAATTGCCAGCGCCATGAGCTCATGACGGCCTCTCTCTCCTCCTTCGCTCCGGCCCAAGCATGGCAGGCGGCCTTGAGCCATGACGGCCTTCCTCTTCTCTCGCTCCGCCTCCGTCAAGAAGAACAGGCGTCGCGAGCTCCGCGACTCCTCCTCCGCCCCGCCATTCCGCCCCGCTCCGCCCGGCCATTCGACGTCTGCGATCACATCGCCATTGGCTGGCGCTGCAAGGCCACGCGGGTTCGGGTTGCCGCGGTGCGTGCGGCTGCAGGCTGCAGGTTCGGCATCGCCCGCAAGATCGTTTGCGCTATGCCAGCCGCCCACTGTGCCGAGGTGGCGCCTGTGCACGCCCGGTCTCGGCCGGGCCGCAGACGGTCCATGAATAGTATGTGTCGGGCGTGCTCGTGCCGCCGCCTACAAGAGGCACTTCCGTACCGCCCATTTGGCCAGCACTAGTGTCTGCCTGTCTGGTGCGGTGGAACCTGGTCGCGCCTCCTCCCACGCCTCCGTTCTGACCCGAGCCGGAAGAAGGTGCGATGCGATTCGCACCTCATCTAACGGGCGGAGGTCAGAGAGGCAGCCACCAGCCAGCGAGCGAAGAAGCGGGGACTCACACAGGCGGCGAAGCTGCAAACACAACACACGAGAGGAGAACCGCGTGGTGGGAAGGATGGAGAGTGGCGCCGCCGCCGCCGCCGCCGCCACGCTCGCCTGCACCTTACGCTCCCCTTCGCCCTCCCTCTCCCCGGCGTCCCATTGGCCGCCTCTCCCCCGCTCCCGCCGCCGCCCGCCCGAGGCCGCCGCCGGGGCTCCTCGCTTCCTCCTCCTGCCACGCGACCGGCGCTCCAGGTAGCGAGCTGCCTCCCTGTTATTGTTGCGGTTGCTTTCCATGTCATTTGTGTCGGTGTGGGATGGGGTCTCGCTGCCCTGCGCCTGCGCTCGCAAGTTGTTCGACGAAACGCGTGGACCATTGGGCACTGGGAACAGATGGTGGTACCTCCATGGCTTTATCTTTGGAATAGAATTACAACTCTGTAGCATTTCTATATGTATGGAATAGGATGGGAGGCTTGGGATCGTTGAGCCTGCTCAATCTGGGTGCTGGTGAAATTTGGACTTTGGAGGTGGTGGTAACTTTGCTGTGGTTGGGTTGGCTTGGGCTGGAGTAGTTGGACAATTCTTTATGGTTGTGTTATTGACTCAACAGCTTCCGGGGTTCATGATGAACCATAGTCAAGTACTTCAAAGATAATAAATCTCTATGCCTTGGGCTTCTAGTAGCTGATGGGCTAGAACAAGAATTTTGGGTTAGATGTAGGGAGTTGAAGTTAGCTTGTTTCATTTACAACATGATTGCATGAAGGGAACTTGTATGTAGCTTCCTCCATTTTATTGATATATTAAGTCGTATGTTCTACACGTGCAAATTTTTGGCAATGTAAGTATGTAACACGGCTTGTCTTCTAATTCTGGGTAAGGAGGCTTTCCCGCCTAGGGTCAAGCTAGGTTGTTTGGCAGGTGAGGTCAACCAAAGGAGAAGCTTGCATAGAACCACAGTTTTTGACGTGTGCCCCACGTAAATTTCATTAACCCCTTACGGCCTGATGCAAATAGGTAACCTAAGTGATTAGTTACCACTTAAAGTTCACTAATTTCTCATAAGATTCTAACCCAAAATTAGAGTATGAAAACAGCTAATGAACCTATCAATTACTTAGAATTAATTAGATTTAGGTAAGACGTGCAAAGATCGAGCTTATTCTCTTAGAATGCCATGATTTCTAGCCCCCTGTCGATATGGGAGTCATTTTTCATGCATACATAGTACATACCTTGAGCTTGATTATTTAGCATTTGTATTTTTAATGATTATTTACTCTCAGGTTTTAATTACGCACTTATAGCTACTGCAGTCAAAATAGGCGTCTAGACACATGCAAGGGGCAGAAGAGGTACTCGTTGACCACCTTCAGGTCATTTGGACATCCAGGGGTCAGTCTGAACAATGAAGATTTCGTGAAAGATAAGCTCCTAATAGATTGCAGAGAAGACCAAGATTGTGTGCTTGGTAAGTTCTATATGGACAATTCTCATACCACTCAAGTTCCAAATTTCTTCTGTGACATGCGCTGATGTGCTTTTAGGTGATGTTTATTGCATGCCAATTTTATTTTGACAGCTCAGAAACTGTCCATCCATAGTTAAGGACTTAGTCTATGCTTTCCCCGAAACACTGCACAAATTTAAAATCTTACAAGAGGAAACCATGTTAGCCCCCTAACTACTATTTATGAAGGGTAATTCAGAGTTTAGAGACTTCAGAAAAGATTGTGGGCCATTCAAAACTTAAACTCAACCTATGTTCATCTCTGTACTCCACTACCCATTACCCAGTCATCCATGGTCATCCCTCATTTCCATGGTAGGTTTGCCAGTGAGTGCCATCCAGGGGAAAAAAAACTGCCGGTTACCGGCGGTAACCGCCGATAACCGTATTTACCGGCCAGTCCCGGGAGAAAAAATACCGGCCGAAAACTTTCAAACTTGAATTTGAATTTTTGACTACATAATGCCGTTCCTAGGTTGGTTTAGGCCCTTTTTGTGCTAGAATACGTATTGCATGAGCTAAATATGCTTGAATTAATATAGAACGATCAATTCATCAATGTTAATTACCCATTTTCTCTGTTTTCCGGTTACCGGGCGGTAACCGGACTGGTTATTGGTTTCCAGAAACCAGAATTCAAAATTCGGTTTGCGAATTTTCTCCGGTTTTCACGGGATTTCGATTATCGTGCATTATCGTTACTAGTCTCGAACGGATTTTGCTCGGTAACGGTTCTTTGATCCTTGGTGCCATCTCTCTTCCTCCAATTGTCTCCTTCAAAAGCCCATTTGTATCATGCAAATTGTCCCTCGTTTCACTTACCGCCTTTGTGTGATGCCATGCCCTCAAGGAGTCAAGGGCTGTTGCTTAGTGTGTCATGCTGTTGGGAGCCTACTAGCGTAGCGACTCTGAAGCACTTTGGAGTTGGGTACTTCGAGT
Organism: Phyllostachys edulis; assembly: GCA_036346405.1. Lineage (NCBI taxonomy): Eukaryota > Viridiplantae > Streptophyta > Magnoliopsida > Poales > Poaceae > Phyllostachys > Phyllostachys edulis. The sequence continues at coordinate 40,184 of JAYEVD010000269.1, forward strand.
TGTGTGTTTGTTGCTGTGTTGCGGGTAAGAAACTTATCAATGGGAGGATAGAGCAACTGAGGAGCATTATTGCATCTGGCATTAAACAAGAAACAGATGAGGACATGTCAAGTTTGTTTCTGATCACCAACAGCTTGAGTTTGGGCTTGGGCCACGGTTAGGCCTAGATTTTGGTCAGTTATACAATTCCCAGCCCATAGATTATCGAACTTACACGCCCCTAATAACAACTAACATAAATTGCTTTAAGATTTTGGCAACTTTCCAGGAATAGCACTGAAGCACTACTCAATTGAGGAAGTTATTCGTTAACTATGAATTAGCATATGGTACTTGGTTGGCTTTCCACCTTTTTCCTGAACAAAAGTTGGCTTTCCACTTGAATCTTGGTGCTTGCCAGTTTCACATCCAACCACCCTGGTTGATGAAATACGCAGTAAGTCATATGTTGCAGAACAAGTATCAAGTTGACATTTTTGGACCCCTTTGGTTAGGAACTAAGTTTAGAAATATTAAGTGGTTCTTGTTGTTAGAGATATGTTAGAGATAGAGATAGGAATCCTTTTGTATTGCCTTATCTGTATATGGTATACACCTCTTGTACTCCTATATATGTTGCCCATTGGGCCTCTTCAATATACGCACAATATTCATAACATGGTATCAGAGCAAAGGTTAGGGTTAGGGTTTACTTTACTGTAGCCGCCGTCGCCTCCTAGCCGCCGCTTGTCTTCCGCTGCCCGCTGCCCCCGGGAGGAGCTTCTCCGCTCCCGGGGGCGGCCTCTCATCGGCGCCCGTGCACTCGCCGGATCTTTCCCGTGCTGCTGCTCGGGCCACTCGGGGCTCGTCTTCATCCACAGCCTCAACCTCGAAGCCTACCGCGCCCGAGGAGTCGACGCGCGCATCTTCGCCGCGATGCTCATGTCCTCGGGCCTCCTCACGCGGCGGTGCTTGGAGACGGTCGTCTCCAACCGCTAGCTCTCCATCGAAGCCACCTCTGCCTCGCCCTCGACGTGTGGGCTCCGCTCCCTGCCGAGGCCCCAGGGATCCTCGCGCGCTTTGAAACCCCTGCCGCCGCCTCGGATCTGGTCGCCGCCGCTCTCGATCCGCCGCCCGCCGCCGCCGCCATTGCCGCCCGATTCAACGATCCGGTCGCCGCCCGCCAGATCCGCCGCCGCTTTGATCGCGCCTCCTCAGCCCGCTCGACCCTGGCGCCACCTCCTGGAGCAGCGCATGCATGCCGGCGAGCTTGGATTTGAGGAACCCAACCTGGCTGCGCACGCCCTCGGTAGCGAGATTGGTCTGCATTGTTGCTGTGTGTGCTGGTTGCGCGTGGGACAACACCTTGTCTCCTGGTTCCTATGAGCGAAGGACAAAGCAAAACAACAGCACCTCTGCTCCCTTCTTCACGTGTTGTGTTCATCAAAAGTAGCGCCGCTGCCTGGGTACTAGTGCAGTGCTTGCCGATGCCTGACTAGCGCAGTGCTTGGCGATTGGGATGCTATCGGGATGAGTATGCTATTGGGATTGTGCTGTGCTGCTGCTTGCTGGTTGGCTGAGGAGATGTGTCTTCTTGTATTATCCTTTTTTCCTTTTTGGATGGATCTCCATACGAGCTGCTCCCATATTGGATCAAAATTGTGGATGTTATATTAATGTAGCATCTGTGTACATCAGATAGGATACAACAAAAGAATATGGCTGATGTTACATCTTAAATAGGAGCAAATAGAACAGAGAAAATTGCAACCATGTATTCAAAGTTCCAGGCTTTCTACACTAGAAATTGCAATATTTATTACTGCTTTTCTGTTTTTACACTTGCTGCTGCTTACAGTTGAACATTTTAATGCCTATCCTCTCATTGCTGTTGTGTTGCTAGATCACATGTTTTTGCCTTCTCGTTATGACCTTTTGCTTCGCTAGTCAGTGATGTTGTTACCAGCTTTTCGTTCAGTCCAATTCTCACTGAATATTCAATGCAAGTTTCAGGTGGGATAGTTGCCTTGGGAAAGTTTGATGCCCTTCACATCGGCCATCGAGAGTTGGCAATTCATGCTTCTAAAGAAGGGACACCGTTTCTTCTTTCTTTTGTGGGAATGGCTGAAGTACTTGGCTGGGAGTATAGGTGAGCCCAAAGGAGACGTTTTATAACTTCCCTTGAGGGACTTATCCTTGGTAAGAATAGCCCAAAATCAAGGAGGGCCTTGTAATTTCTGTGGCAAATCATGCTCTTTTTTTTCTTTTTGTGCAGGCCTCCAATAGTTGCTCAATGTGATCGGAAGCGAGTCCTTTCCTCTTGGGCTCCATACTGTAGAAATGTGGTGCCTCTTGAATATCAAGTTGAGTTTTCAAAGGTCAGGTACCTAACTCCCCGGCAATTTGTTGAGAGGTTATCAGGGGATCTTAAAATAAAAGGTGTCGTAGCAGGTACAAACATATTGTTTCCTCTTACAGCGTCAGTACCGTACTGCACCATCATACTTTTTAATAAATATCTTTGTTCATGTACTATGACAGGTGAAAATTACAGATTTGGCTACAAAGCATCTGGTGATGCAACTGAATTAGTGAAACTAGGTGAGGAGTTTGGTTTAAGTGCATTCATTGTACGGTCTGTCATGGACACAGCAAAAAGATCTCATAATGGAGTAACAACCACTATAAATTCAAGCGATAAAGGACAGGTTTCTTCCAGCCGTGTTCGCCATGCCTTGGCTGTGGGTGATATGGAATATGTCTCTGAATTACTAGGGAGGAAACACCGCCTTGTGCTAACGGTTAATAAATACCAACTTCAGGAAAGGAAAAGGATTTTACTCCCTAAATCTTGCATGTTGAACATGCCACCTGCTGATGGTCTGTATGAAAATTGTGACCTTGTTAATGGAGGGCATCTTGGACTCTGCAGGGTGATCATTAACTCAGAAACCATTGACATTGAGATGAAAGATGAGAATAGTTTGTCACCAGATCTTATTCAAGAAGCTCGTCAATTAGGCATTGAGTTTGGATGATGTAGTATACAACACTATTCATGATTGGCGGGAGGTCATTTTTTGCATACTTCTGTCATCTTTCGGAGAATTTTGGGTTGATGACTTGATGCCAAACGGAGTTTTTTTAATTTCTAGAGGGATAATACCAGAACTTCGTATTCAAGTATGTGTTACACTTCATCATGATCAAGCCCAAGAGCATCTTGTTGCAGATTCATGAAAATGTGTTCTTACAGAAGATTAGAGATTAGTACAAGGTTACCATACATACAACAAGAACAGGGAGTCAGAGTGGCCTTTTTCTGTGACTTGGATTGGCGAATAAAGAATCGACTGGTTTCTTACCAGCTGTATCTATGAAACGAAAACAGGGAAGGGTATCTTCCAACATCTAAGTTAAGAGACATTGTAGTTTGTACATTTAAGGTTCATTTATAGTCAGCCCCTTTCTATTGCAAGATAGTTGCATTCAACAGTGATGGCAATCTGTTGTTTGTTACTAGGTTGTTTAACTATTAAGGAGAATTGATTCTAACAAAGTACTTATATCCTTCCAGATTTCTTGTTTCAAGCAATATCATCAGTATTGTTTTTTGCCATACGCAAACATCTGCAAACCGTAATTCTTTGAAAAGCTTGTAGAACAGCTGGAAATTGAAGATCCCATCAGATGATTGGAAGTAGAAAGAGTGCTGGTTAAGCCTCAATCAACTAATTTGTTCTAGCCTAAACAGCGGATCCCACAAAGGGGAACTGAATTATAGTTAGGGGTGATAATGGGCTAAAACCCAACCAAAACCTACCCAACCTACTTTTATGTAACATGTCAATCTAACCCAAACCAACCCACTACTCCACCTCCAAAACCTAACCCAACCCACCCCACATGCAACTTCAACCCAACCCAACCCAATTCTCTCAATACGGGTTCAACCCGTTTTCAACCCAAATTTAGATTTCAGAGCACAAAAAAAGTAATTTAGATTTCAGACTCTAATCCGTATAAAATCTCCATTATTACTTATACAAGTCCTGTAAACCGCGAAGTTCATATAAATCCCATCATATTCGATACAACATTCACTCAGCTGCAACGTAGCCCGTCATGGCTATGGCGAGCGTCTCACAGCAATTCCACACCTGACTTAACACTATCATCCAACATGAAAGCTGCACTTTGCGGTCATAGACCCAACTGAAAGGAATAACAGGCGACTGCTTTGCCCTTGCTTGCGCTCTATCGTCCAGCCGCCTGATTCTTGGTGCCAAGATGCAGACAAAATCCTGCGCCCGTCTGCCTTCACCAGATAGCCCAGTGAGACTCGCAACTTTCGACCTCTGGACCAAGAACTCAAGGATGTCAGCATAGTCTTTCGCAGTGTAGACGCCCAGCCGCTGCGCCACTGTACTTAAGTGTTCAAATAGGTTGTCGTCCTTGCGATCATACATCAGATGAGCAGGCATTGAGATCTTCTTCCTCATCATGTCAGCAAATGCAAGAACTCTGTAGTCAGGATCAATCTCAAAGAGCTTCTCAACTATCTTGGTGTAAGCTGTCTCGTGGCGCTTTTCATCAACTGCTATTGTACCACATATCTGAGCCAGTTTAAGGTCTCCATATTCCTTGGCATGCCTTGCTGTATTGCCATGAGATATGAATGTTGCTCTCTTGGAATGATGTGTAAAGGAAACCCAAGTAGGGATTATTCTGAGTTCCTGGATCCTGAAGGTACAAATTGCGTTCATGGCAATGTTCACTCAAGTATCCAAAAGCAATTGCACACTATAATTTATGAATAACCACAAAATAGTTTTTTTTTCTTCAAAAGGCCATCACTCAGCTAACAGTGTTTCTTTCAAAAGCCAAAAAAGATGCTCTACATGCACAACAAAACTGTTTGCAATGGCTACAACAGAATATGGCGCATATAAGTTGACCCATAAGTTTACTGGCTTGTGACGGTTAAGGCACTATCTACAACCACAGCAAAGGTAAACAATGGTTTGTTAATTGAATAGCACTCATTTGTTACATGCAAGTGTTGTTGTTGAGAAGATTGGTGACTTGATGATCCATTGAAAGCTAGAAATCAAAACTCTCCAGTGGCAATAAGGTTATCCACATTAGCAACCTAATGATTCATTGAAAGGAAAAAGGGATGCCATTGCATAAAACTCTCCTCTAATACCGTCTTTATATATTACAGAACCGTGAATAACCAATGCATAAATATTCCCAAACCTTTGCCCTCCTTCTAGGTGTTTGTGATGAGGGCTCATCAATGGTGTCATTTGTGCCCAAACCCTCTAACACTTGTGCAGACATGCTTAGAAACCTAAATTAATTAACAAATTAACTTTCTTAGTAAATGGCCAAAAGTTTGCATGACAGGAAAGTAGTAAATTGCACCAACATAGTAAGCAGTAGTATCCTATACACAGCAAAACAAGAATAGGGTAAATTCGGAAAAAGGAAGTGTTATGTGTGCATTTTATAAGATTGTTTCACAACTATAGTTCAAAAGAATAATGTATGTAGCTTTAAACCACACAATATATGGACGTGTCGTATGAATGTTAAGACAAGAACATAAGATCGCATTTGCTGGGATTGTCAAGCTGATGACTAAGGCCCCATTTGGTTTTACTTTTACAGTGGATTTTCAAAAGCACTTCTATTTCCTATTTTTGGTCGAACATGAACTGTAACTAACTAGATTCCACAACACAACCAAGCAACCACAAACAATATCCTAAGAACCAAGACAGATCTAGGCAGTAAAACATGCAAACATGAGCAATGCATAGGCGCAAGGAAGGCTACTAAACAATATTCAGCAAAAATTGGCAAAAGTTGCAGCACCTGTAAACTAATAGATGGTCGATGCTATTTACATATGGCATAGTCCAATTGAACAAAAATAACATGTTCTATAGATGATGTAACAATCTAACAAAATGTAACCCAATAATCCCCTTGAAAATGTAATCCAAGAATCGAGTCCAAATCCACCAAATCTACCGAAAACATATTTACCTCTATCAAGAATCAAGAAACATGTAGAGTGACCGACTTGCTTACAATTTGGTGAGCTTGACTTGGGCGCCTTGAACTGCAGAGTCAGGCGCGGCGTCGGGAGATCCGGAGTTTATGAAAGCAGATCGGCGAGGAGGGCTCGATAAGGCCGTGAGGAAGGGCGATGAGAGGGCGAGGAGGGTCGCGAGCAGTGCCGCCGAGGAGGGGCGGCAATCGCAAGGTGTCGGCGAGGAGGGTCGTGAGCGGTGTCGGCGAGGAGGTCGCAAGCAAGCCGGGGAGGAGGGCGGCAAGAACTAAACCTAGTCAAGGCCTCGAGACCACCTTGTCATGCGATAGAGACGGGACCAGATGAGCAATCCACTAAGTTGAACCGTTGAACCCATCAGACAAAACCCACTGGTTGAACCCATTTAAACCCAAATTTTAAACCCACACCAAACCAACCCAACCTGCTTTTACTTAAAACCCAACCCAACCTTTAGTTAATTACCTCAACCCGCTTCCACCCACCCAAAACTAACCCAAATAAAAACCCAACCCATTTAACCCATTTCAACCCGACCCATTATCACCCCTAATTATAGTCTTTCCATTTTCGACTTCTAATAAGCTGTTGGGGAGTGCTTCAAATAAAACTAGGCGAGGCTTCTGCAGTAGATGCAATGCAACAATGTATACTTTACTGCTTTAGGGACTCTGCTCCTCTGCATTGAAGGCCTAAATGTAGAAGACCGTCCGATTGAAATCCAACGGTCTAGGTCAAGTGTTGACCTCGTCGTTTAATCACGTACATCTTAGGATTTGGCATGCTAATGGTTTAGAAACCAATCCAAACCCACACCGGTCCACTTCAATGAAGCACATAAATCCAATCCAACCCAGCCCACTAGTCCACATTCGAAAACCAAACCAACCTAACCCACATGTAACTTTAACCTAGACCAACTCAAACCATTTACCTCTCGTTTAAACACATTCCCACCCCCAAACCTCAGTCCACTCTTTACGTGGGCTTTGTAGTTTGTACAGAGGATCTGTTTTTTCTTCGCTACCACTAATAGAGTTTACAGTCATATATATAGATATCAATCAATGCATTCAGGTGGTTTAATTAGCAGCCAAATAAGCATGGTCCCAGCCACTTGTAAATTAAGAGCTTCATGTTATGATCCTCTTCGGAGAAAGCACAGAGGTTTCCTCTAAAAAACAGAAAATTCCCAAAAATGAGAAGAAACATCAAGAGAATACCTAAAAATAACTAGCAAAATCACGAAAAAATTAAACAAATCACAAAAAATAAAATTATCACAAATTCATTTACATCAATAAATTGTACAGTTAACCAAGATTCAACATTGCCTCATCAAGTTAACATTTAAACCTTTTTCAATAATCTATGCATACAAGTATACAACTCAAGGCCAAAAAGTGTCCCAACAGCATGTTCCACGTTATGATCTGTTGGACCCGGATTTCATAATCCAGAATCCTCTATGAAAACTCTGCGCTACTCCCTAGATCAGTAGATAGCGTTCACAGGATACATCACTGAATCAATTCATACAAAACGTAGATTGAATCATTCATAATATTACAAACATCAGAGTTCAAATAAACCGCATCGGGTCGAGTTTACAATAAGGGCCAACTAGGCCAAATGAGTACATTACATAAAGTGTGGAGACGGTAGCAGAAGCAAAAGGGTAGAGCACATCTCTCCACAGGCAAGCGACTGGGGTAGCCTGTGTACGACCGATATTTCCCAAGGACGCGGATAGTACAGGTTGTACGCAAGCACCAGCGAAGCCAGCTAGATTGAGGTGAGAATCAGACTAAGGAACTAAACTACTCTTCATCATTGCCTTGCTCATCGACATCTGGATCCTCATAGTAGGCATAATCTCCATGATCCGCGGTTTCTAAGGGTTTGGGGAAAGAGCGAGAATGAGCACAACTTCCGTGCTCACGAGCCAACACAATAGGTGCAATATTATACATGCAAGGTTTAACAAGGATGGCTCGGGTTCTTTTATTTGCTCAAAGCAACATTTATAATTACCAATATTAGAAAGTCCTATCACTTAGCATTTTAACTAAATCACATTTTATTAAAGAGAATAATTGTGCAATATTAATAACAGCAGAGGTTACCTCCACCTTATTGTGAGAGCCGACAAGCGATTTAATTTGTAATACTTAACCTTTCCATTGGTCCTAGCATTACAAATCAAATTTCCGCTCTCGCCAAGATATGTACTTCCTGTAATTGCAAAGACACATACCCCGCATAAAAATTAAGCACCAACTCCATACATAAGTCATTACATTACTGGAAGTTTCATAATTTACAACATAGTTAACATACATTAAGGTTCCATACAAAAGAGTCAAGTCTGCAACAGAAGCACTTGCCATAAGATGGCTAAAAGCAAAAGCCAACTGGTTTGCCCTTACCCACACGGCAACCGACCGAAAACGCCCAAGCTAGTCGTCAAAGTCGAAAGCGAAGTCGGTCTCACACTCGTTAACCCCTTGGGGGTCAACCTCCTCAGCAGCAAATAGATAATGCAGTTGAGTACAAAAATTGTACTCGCAAAACTTACGATTAACAAACCTATACATATCTACATGTAGGCTTAAATCAATGGGCATGGCTATATGGTTCCTTTTCAGTGTAAAGCCACAATTTATTTGCAATAATGTAATAGATTGAAGGCAATTTGTCAAAACAGTTTTTAATTGTTCAAATAACAGTGAGACAATACTTTTAGACATAATCAACATCCTAGAGGTGACTAACCCTAGCCACCACATCAATAGCACGAATTACCCATTCGTACCACCCAATTTCAAGTTTTATCAAAATGTTGTAGTCTAACTCTCGAAAGACCTCTACAAGCGTGCCCATAATCAAGGACTTGGCTATTTAAATAGATTTAACCCTGCAGGGGTGTACAACTTTACCCACATGTCAGACCGCCTTTTTGCCAAGCTATTAAGCACACTTCCTTAGGTATGCCGGCACGGCTAAGTCCTACGAGACGTTTTCCACTGGAATGAGTTAATTAAGATTCGCACGTATGGGGGTTAATCCTTCGTGAATTACCTTATCCAGGTTTCCGTGGGGACCCACACGTTGTGTCGGAGACATCGGTCAGTGTGAATGCAATGTTGTGTTTGGATATGTGCATGTTAGTCACTGATCCTTGGGAGCTAACATGAGACACATGTCCGGGCACTCGGAATCGTTTTCGTTTCATGTTAAGTATTGTGTTCTTTCAGCGTAATTACTTAGCTTGAAACGGATCCGATCTCGGGATCCCCATAGTCAGCCATAACGACTGCTGATGCTCCTTCGGGCATGGGAACTTAACTAGGATCCCACCCCGCACATGCCCTACAACAATTGAACGACGTAACATTTTTCTCCTATATCTACCACCAGCGACTCATTAATTAACACTCCCCAGAGTACTAAGTCAAGAGGGGACCCATATGACCCCCATGTGGTTGCAAGCAATAATGCTTGGTTTATTGTAACAAGATGTTTGGTCCTTCTTGACTCGGGCACCAAGCACACACCCAAAAGCACACCAGCCAACCAATGTGCCCAAGACTAAAATATTTTATTTTCATTTTTAGTTTTTCCAATTAAGATACATACATGAGCACCCTGGCTCAAATAATTTAGAGTGGGGTTGTAATGATAATCGCCGAGGCGATGATCCCCAGACTACCGATCTAAGCATTGCTAAGCAACAACTTGCATAAAGTAAGTAAAGTGACTAGAGCCCATCCAGCGGACTCTAAATCACAGTGGATATAATCCTAAGCTTAGTAGTAGAGGATGGATATTTTTCCTACAATTCATTTAACTATTCAGGTAAACTATCGCGAGTGAGAAAATACTTGTCAACATAGCATGCATACATACAGTTGAAACATTTGAAATATTAGCATGTGCAAATAATAGGATCAACGTGCATCAAAGGAAATCTGCTTGCCTTGTTGAAGAAAATCCACTTGCCGCTGAGGATCACTCTCGTATTCCATAGTATTGTTGAAACCTATCGAAATAAAATCGAAAAGGACCAATAAGAATGAATAACATCGAATAAACCAAAATTTGAATTTATCAAACAAGCATAAAACTCATACAAGCAGTAGAAAAAGATTTTAGAAAAATTTAGAAACAGGAATCATTTTATTTGGAGTTAAGAAGAATTTTCTAAAAATTTTACAAGGTTAAAACCATAAATTCACAATTAAATTATTTATCAATATTTTATAAAATAGGAACATAAATCAAACTCATGCCAAGTTACATTACAAAGAAAATGAAAGCTAACAAAATTAATTTCACTCAATTTGAAGTTAAGATGAAATACTTATGAATTTTTGAAGTTTAAACCATTTTCTAGTATAAAACAAATCTTTTAGATAATAATCTAAATCCTAAACTTTTCTCGAGCATAGACAAAATTAACATCTATTCCAAAGAAAATTACACTAAAAATGAGAACCAACAAAATTGGTTTCATTCAATTTGGAGCTAAAATGAAATAGATATGGATTTTTGAAGTTTATTGAATTACAAAGGCAAAAATAATTCAATTCAAAAATTCAAAAAGGATTAATCCCTTTGATACCCGGCCGAAATGACCCATAGTCATCGATCCGGGGTGGGGCTAAGCTAAATGACTAGGTTAGCTTTGACCCAGCTCGGCCGAAGAAACGTTGGAAACGGATTTCCAAGAATACTCCTTCTTTTTTCTGGAACGTAAACTTGAATTTAAGAGCCATTTAAAATACGCCCACTAAGTGAAAACGTACTTAACAAAAGGTGCCATCACTTATCCACCCGGGAGGGGGGGCCACATGTCAGGGACTCCGGGATTTCAAAAGATTCAATTAGATTTCTAATTACGTTTAGGATCGGCGAGGTCCACAAGTCATAAGCACATTAAGAAATAATCAAACGCTAATGACTTTGGTTAACTCTAATTGTACCGGTGGTTCATCGGTGTTCTCGCGTGTGAGCGCGACAGTGAGGCAACTGATCTGACGAAGCAAAGGCCCTCCGGGCTCGGGACCAAAACGCACGGGTGCGCACCGTGCTTGCGAACTTGGTGACGGTGACGCGGGTCTTCAAGGAGGTCGGCGGCGAGCTGGCGACGATCGGAGGTGGCGACGAAGACACTGCTCCTGCGGAAGAAGCACTACGGGCGCGTCGAGGAGGCACGGGGAAAGTTGCTTTGTGATCGCCTCTGCTCGAGGAACGAGGTGCCAAAATCAATGATGACAGAGGAGGTCAGTAGTGACTGGAATCAAAGCGGCGGCGGACCACCGTGCTCGGAGAAGAACGGTCCGTGCTCCCTCGGTGATGGAACAAAACCAAATTGGAGTCACCACTAGACTCAATAGGACATTGTGAAACTAATGTATCAAAAACCGAGAGGAGAAACTAACCGAAACGCTTTAAGGGTTGCAGGGCCATGGCCGCCAGGGTCAAAGACGAAGAAGTCGTATCCAGTGATTCACTGGACGAAAAGGATCCGGGTTGGGCAAAATGGAGGCGGCGTGGAGAGGGGAACTTAGAGGCGGGGTCGAGGGCTTGAGAGCGGCTCTGAGGTGGCGGCATTGTTGTCGGTTTGCATCTCGACCGATACGAAGAAGAGGGTGGTGAGAGCAAGGGAGTGGAAGAGGAAGAAAATGGATGGTCTCAGGAGCTTTATGGAGACTCGGCGATCCTTCGGAGATGGACACGTTTGCAAGAGGTGTCGAATGCAGGGTATTGTGACGTGCATGCACGGATGCCAACGCCCTTGGCGCGACGGAGAAGGCGATGAAGACCGAGATTCGGTGCCATCACGAGCTCTGTGAGCCGCCTTCTTCTGACCAAACAGGACTACTCGGCGCTTGATGAGCTCACCGTAGGCGAGGTTGGTCACGGGCGCGAAGTGCCTAAATGGGATCCTCGGCCTTGCACACCCGACAAGGTCGACGGGCAAGTGAGGAGGTCTGTGAAAAAGGACGCAAGAACAAGGGGCGGCAAGGTCCAAAACCAAAAACGAAGCTTCGGCGATTCTTGACAAGAAATGATGGGAGAACCAGAGGGTAGGAGGGATGCTTAGGGAGCTTACCACGGCAGGAAAGGGGTAGGAGGTGGCTGGAGGGCTGAGATCAGCGGTGGTGAAGCTGGCAGCCGGAAGCAAAGGGGATGAAGGAATTCGGCAACTACTGAAAATGAAAGAAGAAATTGATTTAGGGGAAATATTTAGGAGGTGCCAAATCACAATGTGACGTGAAGAGTCGGGCAAGGGCTTCACTGGAACCTGGAAATGGCCGAAGGGGCGGCGGTTCGGCTCGGGAGCTCAAGCTCTTGCTTCGGGTTGGCACTTACCGAGAGAGAGGGAAGCAAAGGGAGGATAAGGCGCCCATGGCTTTTATAGCCAAGGAGGAGATGGATCCGTTGGGGAGCCATGATGGCGCACAATGATCAAGGGCGACGGCCACGGAGAACCGGCGAGGACGCCACACGACGCCAGCGAGTGTGGAGAGCCTGAACGTGGCAGCGTTGACGGGAAATGTGGCAATGCAGAGCAAGAAATGAGCGCCGGATGGGATGTTGCTTGGCGGCGCTCCATGATGGGACTGGGGTTCAAGCACGGTCGCCGAGGCACTAATGAGGGCGGACGCGGGCCGTAGGCTTTGGCGGAGCGACGGCCAGACGGATGCGAGGCGATGGGTGGTGGCGGGCGCGAGGAGCCGGCCGAAGCAAGATCGGTAGACAACGTGGCCAAAGTGAACGAAGAAGAAAGGGAACATGACCGTGGGAGGTTGAGCCGGGGGAAATTAAGGGGCCAGGATGGGCTGGAGGCCAGCTTGAGAAAAGAATGGACCACCCAAGAGAAATGAAATCCTTTTTTGGAGCTTTTTTTATTTTGAGGTTTTGAAACTTTAGAGATTTAGCTTGAGCTTTGAAATCAAATTGAAAACTAAAATTACTATTCACAAAACGAAAACAGGCTGTTACAAAACCTACCCACCTTAAAAAGAATCTCGACCCTGAGATTCGAGCTACCCTGAAAACAGATAAGGGTAGTCTAACTTCAACTGATCTTCGTGCTCCCAAGTGGCTTCTCTTTCCGAGTGGTTACTCCACTGAACTTTGCAGAGATGGATGATCTGGCGTCTTGTTTGCTTCTCCACAACATCAAGAATCTTGATCAAATGTTTCGATATGACAAATGATGAGGATTAAAATCTCTATGTATTACTTTAATACATAATAAAAGACCATACATCTTCGTGGTCGTAACCCCTAAGGCTAACGACCTCACTGGTCGTAAGGATTCCAGAGATTACATAATGGGTACCCTGGTCGGACAAAGTCCTGTACCTAGTCTCTGACCAGGTAATTGCTCGTAAGAACCATGAACTGGCATCTGGATCTATTCTAGGTATATTATTTACCGTGTGATGAATATAGCACATGTTGCATACTCCATACCACGCGACGTTATATAATCTTAAGACACTGACAAACAACCACTGAATGGTTGAGTGTCTCACAGACGCTCAACTACAAAGTGGTTGATACTTTATCAACCATCGCCTCGCTCCGACCCGTCGCAATGCTTCACAACGGACGCCTTTTCCAGGAGCAACTACCACCTCTTCGGAAGTTATATAAGGATGGAGCACGGATGAGAAATGAGGACCATCGGACATCTGATATCGCATCGGGCATCATAATATAGCAGCATAGTCATCATTAGATTCATGCTTTAAGTATGATAAGATAGCATAGCAAGCATCATACTCAGTGTAATTAGGATTAGTCCTCTGCCTGGTCGTAGGCACCCCCTGTAATAGCCAGTTCATATCAATAAAGAGCAGTCACATTCTCTCCCAAGAAATATGTACCATTTTCCTCTATTTTATTTTGTAAGATCAGCGACTCGAGTGTCGACAGCTAGCGCCATCCGTGGGGAAGATGGCGCAGATTTCCTGAAGAAATTCTTCGCTCATCAAATCCTCACTCACTCCTCATAATCACTCATGCGACTATGGCAGGAGTTTAGGATGAGGAGAATTGGTTTAACTTAGCGGACTACTCCAATCTCAACATTGATGAATGTCATCATCCTCCTCCTCCGTTGACTCGCATGTCGCAGACATTAGCGAAATCGACCAGATGGATAAGGATACACCATTACGACAGGTGGCGTTTTCAAAGGAAGCCGTTTTGACTAGTTTGGAATGTCCGAGACCTTCAAGCCCTGTCCTTCCGATCGCTAAAAGGTGACAAAATTCAGATCACAACTCGAGGATCAATATATTCTCGATGAAATCATGGCTGAAAGGTACTCACCAACGGCTTCTGGCGATACCAGGGGCCAACCGACATTTGGCAACGGTGTCGATGAAGCTTCCATTGATCGTGGGCCAAGTGGGAATGATAAGACTCACCATACGATCGAGAACTCACCAATCAAAGTTAAGCCCACCACAAAACCCCAGAGGTGCTAATTTCGATCGCTTCCATCGTGGAAACTCCTCACAGAAGCATTGGAAGGCTCTCCATTAGTTATGATGGAAGCTCGTCGGAAGATCGTTGCTGGAGGCATGAGGTCAATACGATCGGAGATACAGATCAAAATACCATGTACGGTCTTGCACAATTTGCCACGCCACCACGTGCTGGTGGAAATGACACGGGCCATCAAGCACCAAATGCCAAAGGTAACATAACTGATAGATGTCCATCAATTAATTCGTCTAGTTCTGCCCCACCAATGGTAATGCATCAGACGGAACAAACCAGAAGGTCGGGGGAAAGTTCGGATCTTCGAACACCTACTGCCAGCATGAATCCTCCGAGGCCTTTGGTAACGGTACAAAACCTGTAGCGTGTTCAGGACATTTTAAATAATTCTAACCATGCTCTAGCAGAAACCCCAGGTTTTGTGCAACTTGTAGGTTAGGTATTAGAAATTCTCCAGCAAACCATGCAATGAACGGAAGCATACCGGGAACAATGGAATTTACGAAGTTCCTCCCTCGGTAGAGGGCAGCATGGTCGGATTGAAAGCCAATCGATACCAAGACCTCCTCGATGATTCCGACCAAGGAGTCATGAGAGAAGAAGGCTATTTCAAGCAGCCACCCCCTCACCTCTCCGAGAGGAAAGATTGCTTGGCCCTGATGATCTCTGGCATCATCTAAACCAAGCAGGTGGTCGAGGTGTCATACTAACGCCTTGACCGACCGACACCGAGCTCTAAGATCTAATTTTAGAAACCGGTCTCCAACCGACATAATCCCGCACCTTTCCTGTGAAGGCGCCATGAATCAATTATGAGTTGTCGAGCTTTCTCCGCAGGCTCCAAGTCAGACGTTGGCCAAACAGTTCCGACGGCCAACCTAGATAAGTTCAATGGGACCCGTGAACCTGGAATTTCTCCAAATCTATACGACCGCTATCGAGGCGGTGGTGGTGATGAAAACGTAATGGCAAATTACCTACCCACCGTACTTGAAGGATCCGCCGGTCGTGGTTACTCTACCACTGGCCGGATCGATCTACACTTGGGAGCAACTTTGCACCTCCTCGATATGAATTTCAAGGCACGTACAACCGCCTTGGAAAGGAAGATGATCTTCACCGAATCCGGTCAGGATCCAATGAAACTCTACGTTAGTACATCAAAAGATTTAGCCAGGTTCGTAATTCAATACCAGAGGTCGCAGAGTCTTCGTTATCCAAGCTTTCAAAGCAGATCTAAGGAATCGACAATTTATGGAGGATATCGCCATGCACCCTCCAAAGACGACCGTTGAACTTTTCGACATGGCCGACAAGTACGTAGCTGCTAGCGAAGCAGTTGAATGGTGTGAGGCCATTGATTGAAAGGATAAAATCCCCCAGCATGGCTTGGATAAACCAGAGGAGAAGCATAAGAAGGCTCTTAAGAAAAAGAAAAACTGCAGGCTCGATGATAAGGAAGTCCTTGCGGTTCCTAAGAAGTTTACTAAGGGTAAAAGAGACTATACCGGTCGAGGCAAGGCAAAAGGTCTGACCGAAGGATACAACAAGAACAAGAAGTGGTGTCTACTTCATCGTGAAAGGTAGGCATGATTTATGACCGTCGAGCCCGCAAAAGAAGCCGAAGATTACTATGCAGGTAAAGGTCCATCCCCTCAATACAAGAACTCGGGGAAACGAGCTCCAAAAAGGACAAGGATGGCGATGAAGAAATGGAATACTAGGAGCATCAACATATGGTCAACATGATCTTTGGTGGGTCTTCTTTGTACGAATCAAGGCATCATCTGAAGGCCATGGAGCAGGTGGTCAACCTTGTCGAGCCTCTGATCACCATCAAGCCATCCAGGTGGTCAGAGACTGTAATCTTCTTCAGCAAAGAAGACTGCCCTATCCCTTCGACTCGACCAGGTAGGTTCTCTATTATACTATTAATAACTGTAGAGTTAATCGAGTCCTAATAGATGGAGGTAGTTCTTTAAACATTTTATTTACGGGGGCATTGGAAGAGATGCAAGTTCCCAAGTTAAAGGTAAAACCTGTGAAATATGCCTTCCATGGTATAGTTCCTGGTTCCACCGCCAAACCGATAGGATAGTTTTCCCTACCGGTTACGTTTGGAAGACTTGATAACTTTCGAACAGAAAAAAATTATATTTGATGTGGTGGATTTCGAATCCACATACAATAGGATTCTTGGTCGTCCGGCTTTAGCAAAATTCCTGATAGCCACGCACTAAGGTTATCAGAGTTTGAAAATGTCAGACCAAAAGGGTCATCACGGTTCGAGAAGATCAAAAAATGGCTTGCGCATGTGATCGAAAATCCTTAGAATTGGTCCAGAACTTCCGACCAGAGAGGCTAATCCACCTACTGTGCAGGTTAAGCACTCGAGGCCAAAGATGACATCAAAGCTTTCCGACCAATCAAAAGAGGTACTACTCAACAAGGGCACTTCTCCGAAAGGCACAAAGTTGCTTGGGTCAGGAAACACCGACGCATCTACCCGAAAAGTACTGGTCAGGGCAAGACTCGACCACAAATAGGAAGAGTTGCTCATCTTCTTCCTTCGAGCAAATTAGGACGTATTCGCCTAGCTGGCGTCCGACATGCCCGGAGTCCCCAGGGAGGTGATCGAGCACAGGCTAGCTCTCCAGCCTGACAAAAAACTGATCAAACAGAAGCTAAGGCGCTTTGCACCTGATCGGAAGGAGGCAATCCAGTGGAAAATTGACAAGCTCCTCAAGGCCGGATTTATTTGTGAAGTTGACCACCCTCAGTGGCTCGCCAATCCTGTAATGGTTAGGAAAAATAATGGGAAGTGGTGGATGTGTATTGACTTTATAGATCTTAATAAAGCTTGTTCGAAGGATAACTTTTCCCTTCCACGCATTGACCAACTTGTAGACTCTACTTCCGGGTGCGAGTTATTAAGTTTTTTATATGCGTATTCAGGGTACCACCAGATTAATATGAGTAAAGAAGATGAAGAGAAAACTTTCTTCATCACCTCATATGGCACTTACTTTATGTTAAGATGTCATTTGGTCTCAAAAATGCTGGCACAACTTTTCAAAGGTTAATGCAGAAAACCTTTAATCCATAGATAGGTCGAAATCTAGAAGCATATGTTGATGATCTGGTCGTAAAGAGCATCAATGCAGGCGATTGCATTTCCGACCTACAAGAAACCTTCAATAACTTGAGAAGGCATAACCTCAAGTTAAATCCAGAAAAATGTGTGTTCGAGTTTCGCCGGTAGGCTTCTCGGCTTCCTAGTCTCTTGCTAGAGGTATCAGCAAATCCCAGAAAAATATTGGCCATCGACTGTGATGCGCCCGACCACCCGAAGAAAGAAGTCCAAAACTAATCTGTCAGATGGCGTTGCTAAGTCGTTTCATAGCACGGTTGGGTGAAAAAGGTTTACCTTTCTTTAAGCTTCTTCAGAAACATGGGAGTTTCGAGTGGAATAAAGAGGCAAATGGTGCCTTTGAAGAACTGAAGAAGTACCTTACGAGTACCCCCGGTCTTAGTTTCTCCAAGAGCGGGAGAAACACTACTAATTTACGTGGCTGCAACGCCATAAACAGTCAGCGGTGTACTGGTCTTGGAGCGTGATAATGTCCAATGACCAGTATATTACATAAGCAAAGTCTTACATGGACCAAAAAAAAAAGATACCCACAGGTACAAAAGTTGCTCTATGGTATCCTTATGGCTTCAAGGAAACTAAGGCATTACTTTCAAGCCCACAAAGTGGTCGTACTGGCCTGGTATACCCTTGGTCAAGTCCTTGGAAACAGGGAATCATCAGGACGAATGGCAAAATGGGCGGTTGAACTAGGGGCGTTCAACCTCCATTTCATCTCACGAACAGCGACCAAGTCCTGCATAATAGCGTAATATCATTGCGAATGGACAAACCCTGAACCCACCCAAGAGCCCGAGTATGAACACCACGACAAGTGAACAATGTACTTTGACGGCTTCTTAATGCTCAAAGGCTCGGGGGCTGGAGTTGTCTTGATATCCCCTACTAGCGAACACATCAAGTACGCCATGCAGTTAAATTTTCCTGCTACGAATAATGTGGCAGAATATGAAGGTTTACTAGCAGGACTCCGAGCAGCTCGTTCGCTCGAGATTCGTAGATTACTAGTGAAAGGCGATTCTCAACTAGTAGTAAATCAAGTCGGGAAAGAGTATCAATGCTCAAGTACCAAGATGTCATCTTATCTGGCGGAAGTACGGAAACTCGAAAAGCACTTCTTCGGTTTTTAGATCCAACATATTCCTAGAAAGGAAAACTTTTTGGGAGACCAGTTGGCGCGGATAACCTCCACGAGGTCACCCGTCCCGCCCGGAGTTTTCTTCGAGCAACTCGATTCACCCTCAGTGGTCGAGCTTTCCGAAGACATATATGTTTCTCTACAGGTTGTGCAAACCGATCCTGAGAACATGGATGCTCCACAGGTCGTTGATGGTTGGCGCTGTCATGATCAAGGTAGAGATTGGATAACATCGATCTATAATTATCTTCAGCATGACACAATTCCAGAAGATGTTGTAGAGGCTGATCGTATAGCTCGAAAAGCCAAATCATACACTCTGATCGAAAGTACCTTGTATAAACGAGATCTCATGGAGTGTTGATGAGATGCATATCTCAAACGGATAGCATTAAATTGTCAATCGACATTCATGAAGGAGTTCTGGAGTACATCATTCCTACGTAACGCTAGCTCGGTAGAAAGCCTTCGTAAGGATACTATTGGCTAATCGCCTTCATGATGCAAAAGAGCTCGTGGACGGCACGCATAATGTCATTTATAGCCGACAAGTACATCACCAAGACAAGCTTTGCAAACCATTCTCTTTCTTGGCCTTTTGCAACTCGAGATCGACATTCGGGACCTTTCCCAAGAGCACCCGGGCTTTGAATTCCTTTTTGTCATGATTGACACGCTCACAAATGTATCGGCTAAGCCTCGTTGTTAAAACAACAACTAAGGTCGCTAAGATATTTCTCAAAAAATGTGATCACACGATTTGGTGTACCCAACAGATAATCACGCATAATGGTGCCCGATTCTCAAGCGTAAATACGAGAATTCGCGAAGAACTTGATATCGTTACACTTTGTTTGCCGCCAACCGCAGCTACGGAGCAGTTGAGCGAGCTAATGGTATCGTAATGCAAGGGATTAAACGCCGAGTATTTGACCAGCTAATAAAACGATCAGGAGCTTGGGTTCAAGAACTTTTGTTAGTATTATGGGCCGTTCGAACCACGGCCAGTCGTGCGACTGGTGAAACACCATTCTTCTTAGTTTATGGTGTCGAAGCCATGCTTCCTCTAGAAGTAAAACTTGGCTCTGCTCGGACTGATTGTTTCAACGGAAACGATCATAATGAACAACGACTTGACGACATCAATTTCCTTGAAGAACGACGAAACAAAGCTTTGATACGATCAGCAGTCTACCAACACGCCATGCGAAGGTATCACAGCCGTAAGGTGCAACCTCGCAGCCTCGTTGTAGGTGATCTGGTTTTCAGAAAAATTCAGAACCAATCCAATCGCAACAAGCTTTCTCCCAAGTGGGAAAGTCCTCACACTGTGGTCGAAGTCACCCGACCAGGTTCAGTACGACTAGCTATGTCTGATGGGCGTGTTTTGTCTAATTCTTGGAACATTGATCAACTCCGTAAGTTCTTTGTTTAATTATTATTTCCATTCTTTCAATTTTAATAAATTAGTCATTCCTTTATTTCTTTAGACGAGTGATATTGTTTATATATCTGTACCTCTATTCTGGTCGTACAATATTGTTGTTTAAATTGGTTGAAGAAGATCTTTTTCTCTCTGATATCCTTTATGAGGATCTCTGTTACTCTTTGGCAACGACTTTTTAGTCACATGCTGTATGGATCCTAGTCGTGATCATTACATGAATGATTCTCACGCGCGACCACACACTTTTCTCAAAGAAATATATATGTAACTAGAGCATAACACAAACAACTTTATATAGTGACTCATATGCTTAGGATTGCGAAGACTATCTATCTTCATTTCAACATTCTGTTCTACTCTCGTTTGGCTATTGATCGGGACACGGAAAGCCTCCTAGTCGAAGTCTCTCCTTCTCCTCACGTGGTCCTGCCCACTGGAAGGAGCTTCTTAGCGACGGTCCTTTTCTTACGGTCCTCGCTGCCAGTCGGACTTGAGCATGAGCACATTTCGCGAAGTGTCTTTTCATGTCTTCAGTTCTTAGCATGTCTTTCCAACCAGTTTTGGGTACTACATATAAATAAGACCATTTATCGTTTATTGCATACATTCTTGCATATTTTCTTTCTCATCAAAACAAGTATTTTGATTCCGACCATACACTATTTTGTTCGGCATTACGATTATGACAAACAGATCTATAACTAGTCAAAATCAGATACTGGTTCTGACCAATTTGGTTTCCTAGTATTATTGCGATCAGTTTTATCACATAATCAGTATCTGCTTTCAAACAATGGTTAAGACTTTAGTTCTTCTTCTTGGCTTACTGCTTATTTAGTAAAGTCCTTCTACTATAAAGCAGTCGGGGGCTAGAGAATATATAAGAACATCATAAGTCAATAGGACAAAACAAGAAAAGACTTGTTGATGACAAAAAGGTAAGTTTCATACATTTCATAATTCTTATATTACAAATGCCAACTTATAGAGATCTCCCGACTAGTTGCTGTTTGACGGAGATCCGACCTTCATTTCCTCTGCAACCTTGTCTCCGAGAGGCCTTACTTCCTCAAGAAACCTGATCGCTTTATCTGGCAAGCATTTGAAATCTTCTTCAACAGCTTGGAGATTGGTAGAGGGGTCAGAATCCTTCTGTTTTGCCAAAGCAAAACTAACTCCGCTGGCCACAACTTCTTTCATTGTCTGGGCATAATTTTCTCTAGTTGTCTTGAGTAGGCCATTGAGATCTTCCAGAAGTTGGCCTAAATAGTTCATTTTCTCTATTGGATCTCTTAAGGTAGGCAGACTCGATCCTAATCTCATATCAAAGATCATTTTGTTAAGCGCGTGGACTTTTCCGTCAAGGTTCTGCACAAGAGCTGCCACCTTATCTTGCTCAAATTCTAGAGCTTTTTCTACTCTTGTTACCGCTTGAGTTTTCTCTGCAAGTAAACCGAAGTAAATATTTATGATTCAAAGAGATACTACATTGGTCAAGTTTACTTACCGTTACATTTTAATCTCCTTTTCAAAAGTCTTAGTGACTTCTTTGAGCCTGGTCGTCGTATATGCGATCGACTGATCTTTAGTTTGGCCTTCTTCTTCAAGTTTGGTTATTCTGGCTTCTTTAGCCACGATTTCTTCTTCAAGCTTTGTTATTTTGGCTTCTTTAGCCACAACTTCTTCTTTTATTTTCTCCAAATCTATCAAATATGATAAGGAGAATAAATAATGTAAGAAGAACAAAGAAGAGAAGAAGAAGACAAGTTAAGAAGAAAGTTCTTACTTTTTAGTTCGGAATGTTTTTTCTCCACGTCCTTTATTCGCTGGGTCAGTCCTCCGACCACAACATAATTCTCGACCATGTGCTGCATGAATAAACATTCTTCTTTGAGTTTCTTATAAACTTTTAGAAAAACTATAAAAAATGATCGTAGATACTTACCCAAATCGCCACGTCATTATATTCGGCAAAAATTGCATCAGGACTCGTCTTGGCCTGACAGTCTGATATCTTTCCCCAAACCTCATCAAGTTTCTTATCCTCGATAAATCGAGGGAAAAGAGAACTTGTTAGTTTGAGAAGAATTACCGACAGGTCGGAACTAGCCGAGGATCTTCAGGACGTCTACCTCCGACGAGTCGAATCACCATAGGATCCTCAAAGACGCTCGCATGGACACTGCTGGGAAACGCCTCGACCACCTTGTCTTCAAGAGCTTTTTCCTTAAGAACATTCTGATCGAGGGCTGCCTCGACCACCTTGTCTTTAGGAGCTTTTTTATGAAGAATATTCTGGTCGAGGGCTTCGAATATCCCGGCCTGAGACGACTTAACACCGTAAGATCTCGCACAAAAAGAAGAAAGGAAGCTCAAGAATTCAATATGCCAAAAGCTTTTAAGGTATGTGCTCATATGACTATTTCGTTTGTACATACCTGGTGCATTTTTTGGTTTTAACCTTGAAATGCGCCGGATTAAAATCCATAGTGCTAGCCTTCCTCTTCTTCTCAACCGACTTCACCAGTTCTGGACCGGTGAGGCTGGTTAGACCCGCTACGTTCTCTAACCGAAGGTCGAAAGAAATGTCCTCAACCAGCTGGTCGAGAATGAGATCTCTGACCATCGGGTCGGATGGTGTAGATTCATTAGTCTCAAAAACAGTTGCTTCAATAACAACTGGCAAGTCCTAAGCGACTGCAGTGGAGTCCATGACAACTGCCTAGATTAACAAATAAAGTTAGCTAGGTGATGAATATTCTTCATCCATAATAGACATTTCTGTTCGGTTACCTACCTCTGTACAACCATCATCTTGAGTGGTCACAGGAGTGGTCGGATAGTCAATTGGCTCACAAGTTTCAGTGGCCTCGTTGATCCTTAACCCGACCGACTACACATCAAAGAGGGTATATGGTAAACCAATCGGAAAGTATAAAAAAGATGAAAAGTAGTTGATATTTTACCTTAAGTCTCTCTACCCTCTCTTTTGCGGAAACGACCGCTAAAATCCGAGGGAAATCAGCCTTCTCGCCAGCTCTCCAAATACAATCATCTTGACACGGTTTCTAATCTTATCGAGATGAGTCAGTAGTGGCAAACAAGAGATTTTAGGATCACAAAAATAATCAACTAATAACAAAAAACTGGTCGGAATCCTTCAAGACTTACCCTCCTTGGAATCTTTGATCGCATCGTCATGACCAATATACCAGAGCATCGGATATGCTCGGGCCTTCAAAGGACTAATCCGCTGTTTGGAAAAGTCCATCACCACATGCTAGGAGGTTAAACCCTTGACACTAAGGAGTTGGATGGCTTCAACCCATCTCCCTACTTTTCCATCCTTCTTTGTGGAGGAGCGCCATTGCGGGCTCTTGACCGCTTTCTTGCCACTATAGTAAAGCCTATCATCCTTAGTGACTGTTATGTAGAACTAGCTCTTCTTCCATGACGACCACGAAGACTTTGAGTACATAGAAATATACTCATCAGCCTTTCCATCGTGGAGGCGCAAGGTGCACTCTCCAGGCATTCCGGTCATCTTCCCAGACTTCGTCATTATGTAGTAGTGCTTGAATAGATCCAGAGTTGCGGGAATACCCAAGTACGCTTCGCAGAGGTAGACGAATATGCTGAGGTTGGCGATGGCATTAGGAGCTAGATTGATCAGTTCAACTCCGTAATGCTCCAAAACTGTGGGAAGGAAGGAGTGAACTGGGAGCCTGAATCCGCATTCGATGTATGCGAGGAAAACAGAATTTCCTTATCTTCACGCGCTCGGCATTCAGAAATCGATTCTTATTGAGAAGCAACTTTGATCTTCTCCAAGCTCTCAAGTTTCTTGTCGCCGATCGTAAACCCACCAGCTTGGTGATTTGATCCGACATGGTGGAGTTCTTTGGAGGAAGAGATCACAGAGGTCGAGGAGGCGATTTTCTTTTCAAAAGATGAAAAGGAAAGCGTATATTTAAAAGTCCTAAAGCCCGTGCTAAGGGATTTTATAATTGCTATCCTTTAACCGCAATCGGGAGTTACCCAAAAGTCCAACGGACAAAACCTTTTTGACCGTTAGAAAAACTCTTCGATTCCCAAGGCAAGTTCTTAACTTTAAAGTGAAAACAGACCACCTCGTATGTCACGACATTAAATGAGGGTCTGCCTGATACAACTTCATCAGAAGAAGGTGTTCACACGACCTGTTCATTTAAAGTTCGGGGGCTAGCTGACGAGGATTAAAATATCTATGTATTACTTTAATACATAATAAAATATCATACGTCTTCATGGTCGTAACCCCTAAGGCTAATGACTCACTGGTCATAAGGATTTCAGAGGTTACATAATGGGTATCTGGTGAACAAGGTCACAGATTTAGTCTCCCACTGTAATCGTCAGAAGAACCATGAACGGGCATTTGGATCTATTCCAGGTATATTCTTTACTGTGTGATGAATATAGCACGTGTTGTATACTCCATACCACGCGACGTTATATAATCTTAAGGCACTGACAAACAACCACCGAACGGTTGAGTGTCTCGCAGACGCTCAACTGCAAAGCGGATGATACTTTATCAACCATCGCCTCACTTCGACCAGCCACAATGCTTCACAACGGACGCCTTCTCCAGGAGCAACTGCCACCTCTTCAGAAGTTATATAAGGATGGAGCACAGATGAGAAAGGAGGATCATCGGACATACGACATCGTGACGGGCATCGAATATAGCAAAGACAAATCATCATTAGATTCATGCTTTAAGTGTGATAAGATAGCATAGCAAGCAGCATACTCAGTGCAATTAAGATTAGTCCTCACTTTGGTCGTGGCGCCCATAATAACTTGATTCATATCAATAAAGAGTAGTCACATTCTCTCCCAAGAAATATGTGCCATTTTTCTCTATTTTATTTCGTAAGATCGGCGACTCGATCGTCGACAGACAGGTCTTTCTAGAGTGCGATAGCTTCAACCGGAGCTTGCTCTTCAGGTATTCTGAGATATTTCTTGAGCTGAGAGACGTGGAATACATTGTGGACGTCTGACAAACTTTCTGGTAACTCCAGCTGGTAGGCTACTTCTCCACGCTTGGCGGTGATTGGGAACAGGCCTGTGTATCTTGACGCAAGCTTGCCTTTCACTTTAAATCTCCATATTCCTCGCAGAGGTGATACTTTAAGATACACATGATCTCCAACTTCAAAGGTTAACTCTCTACGATGATTGTTGACATAACTCTTTTGTCTAGACTGGGCAACTTGTAGACGATCTCTGATCAGTCCGACTTTCTCTTCTGCCTGCTTAAGGGTATCTGACCCAAAGATATAACCTTCTCCTGATTCTGACCAATGCAGAGGGGTTCTGCATTTTCTTCCATAAGTGCTTCAAACGGGACAATTTGAGACTAGACCGATAACTGTTGTTATAGGAGAATTTTGCATATGGTAGGCATCTTTCCAAGTCTACAGTAAATTCTAAGGCACAAACCCGGAGCATGTCTTCTAGAATTTGATTTACTCTTTCGGTCTGTCCATCAGTCTTGGGATGGTATGCTGTGCTGAAATTTAGGTGAGTCCCAAGTGCATCATCCAGACTAGCTCAGAAATGCAAGGTAAATTGAGAACCTCGATCCGAGAGTATCCTCTTGGGTACTCTATGTAGGCACACGTACGAGCCATATATAACTCTGCTAGTCTATCTCCCTTGTAGGTGGTCTTCACAGGGATGAAATGGGCAACTTTGGTTAATCTATCAACGATGACCCAAATGGAATCATATCCGGACTTGGTTTGCGGCAAACCAGTAATAAAATCTATTCCAATTTCTTCTCATTTCCACTGAGGAATTTGCAGTGGTTGAAGCAATCCTGCAGGTCTTTAGTGTTCGGCTTTGATCCGTTGGCAAACATCATAACAAGCTACAAACTCGGCAATATCTCTTTTCATTTGTGGCCACCAATATAGAATCTTTATGTCTTGATACATCTTGGTGCTGCCTGGATGCAGGGTGTACGCTGAACTATGAGCTTCTTTCAGAATCAAATCCTTGAGCTCCTTCTGGTGGAAAACAAAGAGACGTTTCCCATTGTTGGACCAAAACGGCGACTAGAGGGTGGTGAATAAGAGCACGATCATTTTTTCTCTTAGATTGGATTCAATACTAATTTCACTCCAGTAGCTATGAAAGCTATGAAGATCAATGTACAAGCACAGTGAAAGACTTGTATTGAATCCAATCAAAACCCCGAAGAGAAAAGACCAAAATCACCAAAAACTAGAAACCAAAATAGTTGGGCGGTCAAACCTCTCAAATTGGTGGGTCGACTTTTTTGCCTAGCGGTCGAGACCTCCCAAATGGGCGGTCGGCGTCCAGCCCAACAATGAGCAATAAATCGGCCGAACTCAAAATCACAAATTGGTCTAACTTTTGATCCGTGACTCCAAACTTCACGAAACTTGAAACATACCTTTCTTAGGATGTCAGGAGCCTATTCCAATCAACGATCATGAAGATCGTTGCAAAGTTTCGACCTTTATCTGTTTTAGTGAAGGTTGCTTCAAAACCGAGCCAAATACCAAAACGGTGATTGAGATGATTTCGTGGGAGGAATCAATCCAAGATGGATAAGGATAGTCTCCTATACGTCCTAGCATCCTCAATCACTGGAAGAATCAAGCCAAAATCCCTCAAGAGAAAAACCCCCTAAAATCACCCTTTCTTTCACCAAAACCGGGCAAAATCAAAACTTAGATCCAAAAGCTTGCTCGTGGGTGGATGATGATCAAGATGACCTTAGATTATATCCCACACGTTCCAGCAAGCAAGATCACAGCAAGATCCCCAATAAAAACCTAAGGAACACCAAAAATCCCAAAGGCATCAAAGAGAGAGCAAGAATAAGAAAGAACTCAACTTGGGGCAAATCTTGCATGGATAGAATGTATGTTTACAGCCACTCCACCATGGAGGACAAAGCTCAACACTTGAGCACTCAAATCAATCCATCTCTCTAGAACCCTAGCCTTCCACTTTCCTCTCTAAGCCCTAGAAAACAAAACTAGGGTTTCACTTAGCCAAAGGGTTAAGGCGGTGCAGCCACCACCCTTCTCTATTTATAGCGGAGGCTAAACCTTCTAGAAGATTGAACCTATGGGCACCTGAATCCACACACAAACCAAGTTCACTCACGTCACGCATTTTAAATCTGCCGTCTTCATCTCCTCTTGACCTAATCCGCTTCACCTTGTGCCGTCTTGCGCCGTGGGTTGTAAAAAGGTCACCAAGGCGGTATTTAGGTGAAATTACAAAATACCCTTCTCGATCTTTTTCCAAAGACCGAGTCCAATCAGGTGAAGCACCTCATGCTTCGCCGTGCAGGTTGATCAATCGGCTCTCATCATGTTGGCAAGTCTCCCATCCCGGCCCCACGGAAACCACCATGGCACTTACCGAAACCACGCCGCTGATCCAACTCCGTCATCGACCGAACCGCCTGATTCGGTCATCCTTGTCCATTCTCGCCATGCTTGACTTCATTGACTTCACCCAAGATCCCCGATCGTTACGGACCTCACTCTCCAAGCCTAGTCCCGATCATCCTCGCCGTTGACTATCGTTGACCTCCAAGCAACTTCGCACAACAATAGACCAAGAAATCGTTTAGGGAACAAGTTCTTCGCAACTTGACCCACGTTAGTCAAAACATGCATCATGCAACACATATGCATCAAACCCATGAACTTGACCTAACTAAATAATCATCGCCACCGAAGTTGGCGATGAACAAGCCAAAACCGGCCTAATCCGCTTCGCCTGGCCGTCGACCACCACTTGTTGGCCTGGCCCAGACCGCTTAGCCGACTTAGCTAAATTTCTCCTCGAAAACCAAAACCTACTGGAATTTTCAAACCAATAGAACTTTTGCCTAGAAGCTCCAAAAATTATGAGACCAAGTGGAGTAGAACCTCCTCTCTTGCCTACACCTAGACCTGTTCACGGGCAGCCCGGCTCATCGGCCCGGGCTGGGCTTGGGACTGCTAGTCCATCCCGAAGGAAGCCTACCGCCCGCAAATTCTGAAAAAAACAATTAAATAAATGGAAATATATTATTTTAATCCTAAAAATGAATTAAATAATACTTTTTATTAGAAAAAAGATTAAAATAATACATTTTAATAGGAAAATCAACATTTGGTAGGCGAAACAAGACACCAAATTCGGCTAGGCTTTTCAAGCGGCTTAGAGATTTGAACGACTCTACCTACACCTCTATTTTTGGCCCACTCCAAAATCCAAAATCTCTTATGGCAGTTAGAGCCTTACCATTGGCGATCGACCGCCACCACTTAGCCTGAGCCTAACTTGAGGCTGGCCGATCATGCCACATAGGCGGTCGGCCGCCACACAATGGCTTGTTCGACCGCCTCGAGACCGGCAAAGCAGGATTTTACAAGAAACGAGGGTTTCTCCAAATACCTCGACGCTATTGCCAATTGTTCAACACACTAAGATTAGGATCATATCCACATGATCTCCACACCCATACCATAGGATTCCTTGTTGGTCTTCGATCGTTTTGGAGGCTTTTCCTTTGGCCATGAGGTTTTTGAATTTCTGAACTCCAGGGTGTCCTTCTTGAGCGGTCTTGATCTGCTCTTCTAAGGTCGGTTGAACTTCCATAGCTGCTATGGTGCCTTGTTCTACTAACTCAAGGTTAAGTTCCTCTAATTCCTTATAGAGCTCAGGTTGAAGTTCTTGAATAATGACATTGTTGCAGTATAACTTATGGCTTAATGCATCTACTACTACATTAGCCTTTTCGGGATGATAGTGAACATCAAAATTGTAATCTTTAATAAGCTCTAGCCATCTTCTTTGTCAGAGGTTGAGATCTGTCTTGGTGAAAATGTACTTGAGACTCTTGTGGTCTGTGAAGATATTACAATGATTTCTGATCAAGTAATGCCGCCAAATCTTTAGGGCGTGCACTACTGCTGCTAACTCCAAATCATGAGTTGGATAGTTGTCTTCATGGGGACGAAGTTGTCTGGATGCATATGCCACAACTTTTCCTCCTTACATGAGTACACAGCCAAGACCTTGGTGCGATGCATCACAATAGACTTCAAAGTCCTTGTGTATGTCTGGCAAGACTAACACCGATGCAGTGATTAACTTCTTCTTTAACTCTTAGAAACTCTTTTCACGGGTTCATTCCATTCATACTTCTTTTCCTTCTTGG
>JAYEVD010000094.1:0-127964 GCA_036346405.1 Phyllostachys edulis
TTGCGTGATGTTAGAAATCTACTAAATTCAGAGAAAAAATTCTTTCAGATGATGAACAAGGAACTGCAGAGAAGCTCGAAGAAGGAAAACAGAGAGCGAGAGGATTGTGCTGCATAAAAACTGATTGTAGCTTCTCTTGGTTTTACTCCACTTATTCAACAGCTATTACTATTTTGTTACATTCAAGTCGTGGTCCTTTTCTATGCGTTCCGGCTCGAGCTGCTTTAGGGGACCTAGCCAAGGCGTCTGACCCGACCTCGTCCATAAACTGGCTCATACGCAGCCTCGTCGTCCGATGGTGTCCAACCTGTGGTTCTCGATTTGGCAAAATTTCACCGAAATTGGCGAAATTTCATCCGTTCGCCGCTCCTCGAAGAAGCGGCTTGCTCAAAACATTTCGCTCGCTCGAATTTGCCGTGCAGTTTAACAAACGCTATAAACCCCATCCTCGCTAGCCCACTAAGCCCATCGGCCACTCCCGTGACTAACCCTAACCCCCCTCGGACTCCCAGTCCTGCCCCTGGCCTCACCGTCGTCACGACGCCCACTCGCCTAATCCTCATTCCTCAATTCCTCCCCGATCCACTACACGACGCCCGACTCCGGCCCCACGTTTGTTAGCCGCCACCGCGCCGCTTCGAGGAGAACGGCGCCCGAGTCGAACCCCCATTCACGTCGCGCGCGCTTACCTCCGCGAGGTCCACCATCCAAGAACACCAGTTCGCCAAGACTCGGCGCTAGCTACGATAAGAAGAAGCACAAGAAACCGCAATTGTCGACACTAAACCGGCAGCGGCACCACCAACCGACTAAACGCCACCGCCGTCAGGTTTGCTTCTGCTGAGGAGGCTCCGACTCTTCGAGACTCCCACGCCTAGGTAGTTCTTTCGCCTCCTATCCTTTATCTTGATTCTCATTGCCTTGCATCGAGAATCATCCCATCGAGAACTTTCTTGCTTTTTTTTTTTGCATTTTGCCAAAATAACTTGCACTATAATAGCCCCTTGTGCTTGCAGATCGAAGACGGAGAGAACAATAGGACTTCGTGTGGAGGGAGGATGAAGACGACTACGAGAGAAGCAATGGAGGAGGAAGCGGACTCAGAGATCCGTCATTGGGTGGAGTTAATTTGCATGTTCTCTATCTATGGTTATATGAGACGAGACGAAGTTTTTTATCAGATACTCAATTCAATACGGGTCGCCCATTACTTTTAATCCAATGATTCAAATTAGTTAGTATTTATTTATATTTATCTTGGCAAGATAAGCGCAGAATATCGAGAGGGGTGAAATTGTAAAGGGAATACATTATACAATAGTAGTTTCAAAGCGACACGTGAGAGATTAGATTTATGAAAAATGTCCTTAACACGTTCAGAAAAAATAATTAGATTTACACTGAAAAGTCTAAAATACCCTCGAGAAATCAATGTGTGCATCTAATTTCTGCTACCATCCATGCTGCTGGTAGAATATACCGTAAAACTCTATGAGATGAGCTCCATCAGCAGTCACGCGTGCCGTGATCAAATGTTGAAGTAGTACGTAGTAGTAAGATGGATGTGCACTGGCCTTCTGTAATAACCTGTCATAACCAAACAGAAGTACGACTAGTAGGAGTATTTAATTATCACAAGCTACCAGTACTCCACTAGTTAACTGCTTGGATTGACCGGAATGGCGAGGGCATCCGCCGATGATCCATCAATTCCATTTCCATCGTAGGTTTGTGTGTGCGCCTGGAATATTGCAGAGGATCGTTGGACATTGGCATAACATTAACAAATCATAGTAAGAACCGAATATATACTGTAGCAAAAACATTGTGATCTGGATCGGTTTTTTTATTAGACGATGATTACCGCTTTTTAATACCATCTGCATCTACTGTGGATCTTTTGTACATAAACCTTCCCTTGCGTGTGACGAGGAATCAAGAATGATAAGATGGGTCGGTGGGTAGGGGCGATATGGTCAGAGAATGGTACGTGACGTACGTACGTTGCCATGGTCAGCCAGCATCGCACATGACGAGCTGCATGCCCCGTACCGTACTAGCAATATAGATTTTTTTATTTAATCTTTTTTTAATAATATTTTAAAATTAACCCCTCGCAAATTTTATTTCTAACCGACTCTTTTCACACCACCTTCCGTGGCGTGACTAAATAAGATTGTTACACCTCTGCATGGCGGTGGCCAAAGGTGCCACGCCAAAGAGGTGCCATGGTGGAGCTCCGAGGTAGGCTATTATGGGTCGCGAGGCCTCGTCTTCATGGGCTATGGCTATGCTCGCATGGAGATATATATCACGTATTTTTATGGAACGAGATATGAGTGATTAATTAAAAAATCCAGACTGCAAGGCAAAGACGAGCGGTCGACCCACGGAAACGCCCCACATCCGGATCTCGCAGGAGGTATGCGCGAACCACCTGTTGCCCTCTACACTTCGACGCAGGCAATCGCCACACAGATGCCAAGACAGACACGCCAGTAGCAAAACCCCAATCAGAGGTCCCTCGCGTCATGAAATCGCCAAAATTGACAAGTAAATCCAGGAGACAAGGTTTGCACTGCCGTCCGGGAAGAGGAAGGAGCCAAGAAGATGCCACATCCACGCTCGGTGAAGGCCAGACCGGCGGATCATGCGTCGGTGGGCACACGTTGAAGTGCGCAACAGACATGACGCAAGCACCGCAGATGGCCGGTTGTCCTCGAGTCCGCAGGGGTCCTCCGGTGCGCACTCCGAGCCACTCTCCCATCCGGCCTCGCCACCAGCGGCCGTTGATGTCCCTAGTCACAGTGACCCTCTACGGAGGTTTAGAATCGCACTAACGCCTCAAGCGTGATAGTCACTCGCTGACGATAGGTGGAAAGTGTGAGTCTCGGCGCCACCGGTCCACCTAGGCAGCGAGCGCAGAACCATCCATACAAGGGAGCTCGTTGACAACTATCGCGCTAAAGCAAGGAGACTCACGGCGGACGTGGTGGCTCGCATCAGCTCATCCCAATCTAGGGGGTGTGGGTCCGAGGGCAAAGTGGCTGGAGTATTTGCAAGAGAGATACGTAAATAAATAAGTGAAACAACAAGCACGATGGAGTACAAGACTAGCAAATCTCACCGACCACCTCGGGCTATGCAAAGAGCAGCGGTGATCGTCGGCAGACTCGAGAGGATCAACGCGTCATGCAGATCATGCATCATCTGCATTACAGGATAGGATTTTTGTAAGATCACATGAGGTACAAAACAATGTAGAGAATGCAAAATGAAAGTAAGTACACACGACGTTCAAAACAATATGTGAACTGCAAATGAAAGTACTATATACGTAAAGAACAACCATTTTTGCGGAACAAACAGCATTGGATACCTCAAGCAGGTGGGGCGACATGTGAGCGCCGCCGTCTGACCTTGCGCAGCTGGGAATCCCTACTGATGTGCTTTGCCCTTGTGTGTCCGTGCTCGTGGCACTCCAAGCACCTGTTGGTGATGCCGGCGTCGTTGAAGTCCCCTAGAGAGTATATGTCCTTACCGCCTTGCTGTGCGAGATCCATGTCATTACGAAGCCTCTTCCTCTTCCTTCGGCGGCGTCGCTTGTTCATCATGTTTACGTCGGGAATGTATTCCTCCCCCACGTACGGTGGTCAATGCGAGGATCTAGGTAAGGCTCAATCGCTTCTCCCAAGTTCCATCGTGGCTTGCTTCGAGAATTCGACGAATGAAGGTAAGGTGACTTACACCCACGACGCGATAAGCGGTGATGACGTGAGAGCATGAGACATGCAAAGAACGTCCGACCATGCAAGTACACTCTCCTCAACAAAGTTCACTCTATGGTTCCGCCACCGTAACGCTTCGCCTCTATCGATGTGTTCTAACCGCCTTTGGCGGCGATATATGCTTAATGGGATCGATTCTCCGCCTCGATTGCATGACTCGGCCTCCGCGATAGCAAGGTGCTTGGTAGCAGCAGACCAACGCCGTCGGCGTTGAATGCATCCTTGCCCGTCCACCGATCCACAAAGTACTTGTTGGTCTTTCGAACGAATACTCCAAGATAGCGACATCGCATCGCCCCGGATGCCCTTAATAACGTTGTTGAACACCTCCGAGATGTTCGTTGTCATCATTCCATACCGACAACCATCTTTATCGTATGCTCGTGCCCACTTCTCCTTCTCACGCAAGATCTCGTCCAACCACGACTACCCCGCTCGTTGGTCACCCTCTACTCCATCAACTTGACCTCAATTCCCTCTTCTCCAAGCATCCGCACAATAGTTTGAACTTTTTGGTGAGATCTTCCTGCCGCATTGCTTAAAGAAATTAGCCGCTAAATGACGATGCACCACCTATGCAAAGACATCCGGTGTCCATCAAGTCCGCTCTTCACAGCGTTCGAGGAATGTCGTGGTGTGGTGCCCGTCCGAGATGATGCAAACTGTCGTCCGTGCCCAATGAGGCGAGACGAACTATATCCAGAACCATTCCCAACTTGCATTGTTCTCACCCTCTCACAATGCGAATGCTAATGGAATCACCGTGGTCCTCCGATGATCAATACCCACAGCGAGCATCAAGGCACCATAGTACTTCCCCGTCAAGAATGTAAAGCGTCAATAGATAAGACAGTCTGCAATGTTTGAAGGCCTCTATGCATTGCCCAAAGGACCAATACACCCGCCAAGGACATGTTTCATAACCCTCCATCGAAGTTCCATACGGTTGTCGCAGTTCAAGATGAAACACCATGCCCGGATTCTTGCTTCAGAGATAGCGGTTAGGATTTGAGGAAGCAAACCATAGTAACCACCTTCCAATCACCCCACAATAATCGACGCTTCTCTCGCTTTGCCCTCCATGCTTTCCGTGACTTCACATGGTACTTAATGACCAGTAGATAACCTCGATAAGGGTGCGAGCGGACACATCAGATCGATGAATAATAACCGCCATAATCGCTTAGTAATGAAATTTGTGGTCGCTGGAGGTGAAGCCTCTGACACTTGTGCGGTCCCACAAGTGTGAGGCCGCTTACATTCGCTATTTTCCATTGGTTGTCCCTTGTTTTGCGACCCTATACCTTCCATCCGCACTTCTTTTCGTGACCTCACGTGTACCTTTTGTTCACATCGAGTGTTGCACTATGAAGGACTATGGTGTCAAGACCGAGTATTCTTGGCATGACCAAACCTTCATTCCTCCATGGTTGGAAGCAACAAGTTCTTCCAGATATGTCATTCTCCAGTCCGCAATGCCATCCCTACTCCTCAACCCATTAGCACAAACCGCGTGCCGAATGCACGCTCAAGATCCCGTTTCGAGACCCGCCCAAACCACGTGTTTGGGACCGCCAGGCTCATTCTAGTACGCCCAGACTTCGCCTGGAGGCACGCCAGCTACATGCTCGGAGTGCCACGAACCACTCGTTCGAGAAATATTATATGCAGAAAGGAGATAAGTCAAAAATTTTGGTCATTTGAGAGGACCAAGTTAAGTAATGGATAGCAAGTTTAGTCTTTGCATTTCTTGCTTGCACATTGCCAATTTTGAAAAGAATATCAAAATTTATCAAAACCTTTACCAATCCTAATTTCGAGCAAACCAATTCTCGATAGATTTTTCTTTGTTTCACACACGCCATGGAATGAAGAGCATGCCTACATGAGGAGAAGCGTGCCATTTAACTAGGTTAACATCACCACCCAATGCAGCAGACGTTGGGAATTTTTTTTGAACAATCAAAGCAGTGAGCAAGTTCATCATTCTCTCAATGAGAATATGAGTCTTGGCCAACATGCTCGCATATATAAATAATAACTATAATCGAGCTAGTTTGCTCAACTATCATAGAAAAATTTAGTGGCAAATAACAATTAGTCAATTACAATGAATCACTTGGTATGCTAGGGCAATTCCAAACTAGGGCCTATTAGGATGGGATGTGTTTAACTCCATTCCCTTAAATATTGATGTCCAAGAATTGTAATCCAAATTTACCACATTAAAGTATTTAGAAAGAGAGTATCGTTAGGTTACAAACTAAAGTTTTAAGCTAAACTAAAGGGAGTGAAAACAAGGATTAAAATTTCGATTCACTATTTATTACAGAATTCAAAGGAATCAGTCGGAGAGAGGGAATGTGAGAAGAAGCATTTGTTGATACATTTACTTGCTAAGGTTGACTAGCTTAGTCAACACAAGAGAGAAGCTCTATGATAGGCATGTAATATCCATATATGTGCATTGTGAGACTACGATTAGACAACCATATTGTACAATGTACAAGTGTGGAAATCGACAAGCTCAATAATTTGGCATGAGATTCCAGAGTGAGATCAAACTGATGATCAAGTTGTAAATAAATCCATAAGACATTGGGTAATGTAAACAATTCTAATTGCCAACATAAGTGACAATAATCTAGTGAACATTTTCCAAACTAATGCAGATTTTCAATTCAAGGACACAAGTACCGTGCGTGGATCTCTCGCTCACTTGGAAGTCATAGCTATGGTGCATAGTTCCCATACAAACAAATCTAAAAAAACGCTCCCATACAGCAGACACTTCTTCTACATTTGTACCGTCACAGGTTGTCATACGAGCATGACCGCTTTCCCTAAACACTAAATCGATATGCAAGAGGAATCAAATCGAACGCAAACAAACAACTACATAGACTAATTCTCTTGTCACCACTATCTCCCACGATTCCCAAATCCAAAGACATATCAAGATATGCCACATAACAGCCTCGACTTTACAACTAATCGATCTTGCACCCGATTCCCATCCCACTACTCCTCATCTACAAAATCCTATGCCATTATCACTCCAAGTGATGGATTATAGCAAGGACAAATCACCTACGGTGTCGGCTGTACAGCTGCCCTCCTCCTTCCCGAGCTTAGGTGCAAAGAAGACAAAGTATATCTTCCGCGACCCTCGCCACGTGGCTCTGGGCAAAGGTTTCGATCCTAGATCGCCCAGCCTCGGCCACGCTCCACTCGCTAGCGACAAGCGGCGGGAGGACTCGGCATGGGAGGACCAGCCATGCGATGGCCAACAATGACGGATCGGCGGGGGCGAGATTATGCGGAGGACCCATGAGCAAGGAGACCTGACAGGAAGGGCAATGGAGGGGGGCGGTCAAGGGCAAGGCTGGCGGCGGGCGAGGCGTGAGGCGGGCGGAGGACCTGACACATGGCGGCCAATGGCGGTCGCGGCGGTAGGAGAAGCGCATGCGGAGGAACTGGCGGCGTGGAGGGCACCATGGCGGCCGGAGGAACCGGGCGTGGAGGGCACTGCGGCACGGAGGTAGAGAGGCGCGGGGGAGGTAGAGAGGCGATGAAGAGATGGGGAAAATGGGGAACTGCACTTTTATGTGCCCAAAGGTCACGCCATGTAGAGGCGTGATGAAGCTTTGTCACGCCATGTCATATGGTGTGATAGATGCCACGCAAGCCCTACGCTATACGCTGCGTGCCGAGGGCTTCGTGGCATGTTTTGTCACGCCATGGGCGTGGCGTGACAAGATGGTTTTATCGCGCCATGGGTGGTGGCACCGAAAAAAGGGTGTAATTGGAAATAAAGTTTGAGGATTAACTTTAAAATATTATTAAAAAAGATTAAATAATAAAAACATACAAGAGTATAGTATCGAGGAGCCAATCAACTTGTTCAAATTAGACTCCCATCCCATGGACCGTAGATTTTTCTTTTTATGTATACATATACATATACAAATATAGATAATGGGAGTATAGTATATTACATGACACTTCATTTATTTGTTTGTTTGTTTACTTCAATGGAAAGAAGAATGAAGTTTTTTTATTAATTAATCTTTTTAATTTTATTCTAAAGTTAACCTCGCGATCTTTATTTCTAATTC
Source organism: Phyllostachys edulis (assembly GCA_036346405.1). Lineage (NCBI taxonomy): Eukaryota > Viridiplantae > Streptophyta > Magnoliopsida > Poales > Poaceae > Phyllostachys > Phyllostachys edulis. The sequence continues at coordinate 7,907 of JAYEVD010000094.1, forward strand.
TGACCCATTTGATCACGCCACCACCTGTAGCGTAACAAAGCAACACTGTCACGCCGGCCCGTATCTGAGCAAACTCTTGTCACGCCACCATCTGTGACATGACCGTGTTGTTTGGTCATATCACCACCAATGACGTGACAAAAAATGCTATTTAGCGGACTTATCCTATGACATGATAATATTGTTTTATCACGTCACAGATGGTGGCGTAACTAAAGAGGTCAGAATTAAAAATAAGTTCGCGAGGGTTAACTTTAAAATAAAAATAAAAAAAGTTTAATTAATAAAAAAGTTCAAGAACGAAGTGTACAAGTAGGAGTAGGTGTGTAGGCTGGAGAGTAGGATCTGGATCACTGAATCCACCTATGGCTATGGGCTATACGATTACAGATAGAGTTGAGGACCACACGACGCAAACACAGCTACTAGCTCGGTAATAAATAGGAAATTTCGTCCTATGTAACTGCTTCACCGGCCCTTTCGGTTGGTGGCATTTTTTTTCTTGTTCTTTTCATGTCACTCGCGAGGTGCTACCTTTAATAGTGTTGCCGTAGCCGAATGCGGCGTCGCCATTCCGTGCGTTTGCTAGCAACGAGGTGTTGAATTTGGCCAGACATCTCCTCCTTCGTGCTTGTCCGAAGTGTTGAATTTGGCGAGACATTGCCTCCTTGGTGCTTGTTCGAAGTGTTGCGATAAGTAAGTCGAGTTGTTGTGGCAAGTCTTTTTTATGGTTCAATACATCTTCTAAAATATTTATTGCAGTTGTTCCGATGCAACTTTTTTTTGTTGGGTAGTTTTCTTGTATTGTTGCACAAATAATTCATACTTATCCTAACGTATGACAGTGTTGTTTTTACACGCCATTGCGTCTGGCATGCGACTAAAAAGGTCAAAATTGAAAATAAAGTGTGACGGGTTAACTTTAAAATAAAATTCAAAAAAAAGTTAATTAATAAAAAAAGTTCTCGGACAAATAGCTGAAAGCGTACCGGCGCTAGTCCTTCCCAATCGGATTACACTGTAAATGGATTCCCTTGGTCCGGGAGGCCCGTAATCGGATACCGGCCCAACTCACGACCCTTTACTCTCCAGATCGAGTGTTATCAGATCCCGTTACCCGTCGCTTCCTCCGCACGTTTGGGATAGTTTCTTATGAATCGTGAGGCACTTGTTGTAATCTGTAGAATTTTTTCAGGCTGGGGAATTGTAGCAGTGTTCATACGCATACACCATATTGATCTGATCATTCATTGTTTGGAGTGGAGCTCAGGTCACCAGCCACTTGATAACGGCGTTCCAACCCAAACACTAATGAAATCAGATAGCATCCCTCACTCGAACCAAACATATTTAGTAATCATCCATTCCCCCACCAATTACAGTGTATTCCCATTCCATTACCATTAACGTTGTCTGTGACTGAACCAAACGCCACCTACAACTATTTCCAGGATCTTGCGAGCAATGAGGCCGTCTTGCTTGCTCTACTCATCATGCATCCACCACACCACAGTTGGTGACTAGAATCTTGGTGTAGGGGCGGTTGAACCCTCGCTCTGCAACAACTGCTCTCTTGTCGCCGATCAACTTGGCCACCCTGCAACACCATACCACAAACAAAAACATGCAGTACGACTTAAGTTAGCCCAACCTCTGCAAGTCCCAACGTCGCCTTCTAAAAATCCAACATATATATTCAGTTTCACATAGCAGAGTTAATTACAGAAAATAGAATTGAGTCGAAATGTATATATATGTGGTTAACTAATGTTAAAGTATGACCCGAATTCGGATCCATGTCCAAGCTGGACAGGCGCCATGCCGACCTCGTCTCGGTTTCGTTGTCTACTATAAGAGCATCTACATAATTGTTTTTTAATTGTTATAAGAGGAGGAAGATCTTATCTAATAAAAGAAACAAGTCTTCCAATGGATTGTTTCTTAAGCTTGTGTCTAAGACTTTAATTGCTACAAGTGTGCATGATTCTTGATGATCAATAATGAAGTACAACTTTGTGGTCTACATGTTTTATCTCATTTATCATATCAATAATGAAATCGGGTTGCACAAATAATAACAAGTAAGTCTCCAATAGAGTGTTTGGTTGTTTCTTGTGTCTTGGTATTAACAATTTGATAGTTTCTTCGTATAGAAACAACCTCACATTCTCTCCTCCATATCACCTAAATGCTAATATGATAACTCCTTAAGAATAAATGGCGTGATCATTGTAGATGCTCTAACTTTTGTTTCATAGTCTATATATGTACCCCTGTAATTCAGATACGTCGAATAGCCTGGTGCTTGTAATTTGTTCTCGTATAGCCGAATTCTGTCTTCATACGTCCGTGTTTTTTCCCGAAAGAATTTTCTAAGTTAAATTCGTGTCTCCCGTCCATCTATTTTACTGTGCGTTTTATAACAACTAAGAAGCTCGATCAGAATTCCGATGGACAGAGTATATATATATAAGTGGCAAGCACTGACCTGAAGTAGGGCGAGCCGGTGTTATCCTTCACGGTGGGCACGCTGGCGATCTTGTCCACCACGTCCATGCCGTCCACCACCCTCCCCACCACCAGCGCCGACGCGTCCAGCTCCGGCACGTCCCTGGTCGCGATCACGAACTCGGTGCCGTTGGGCGCCACGCCCACCTCCTCCTGGTCGATCTTCAGCTTCCCGCCCCTCGCTACCAGCTTCGGCTTCGGCGGCGGCAGGCTCGGGTCCCTCACCACGATCGACACCGCCCCAGCTGCGTGCAGCGCGCCCATACTCCCGCCGCATTGCGCGCGCATGGCGTCCATCTCGGCCGCGAGCCGGTCGGTCACCGCCGGGTTGGCCGCGTAGGACACCACGCCGCCATGCTGCACGTAGCCCGGCACGATCTTGACGAACTCCTTGCGACGGTACCCGATGCCCTTGACGAGGGACAGGAACCGGGACGCGCCGGCGGGGGCCGCGTCGCCGAACAGGCCGACGGTGATGCGGCCGGCCGGCTCGCCGCCGATGGACACGTCCAAGAAGGCCTTGGCCGTGATGGGCAGCTCGGCGATGCAGGGCGCCGCGGTGGTAGCTGCTTCCTGCGCCCTGGATGGTGGCACCAGTATCACGGGTGAGACGTTGAGGAGCGCCGGTGCGGCCGCGATGGCGACCGCGGCGGCAGCGGCGCGGCGACCGAGTTTTGGCGGCGAAGGGTGGTGCTGCTGAGGCGGCGACGGCAGTGTAGGCTTGGAGATGTTGAGGATTTGGTGCGACATTGTTGCGGTGAGGAGAGGTGCATGCCGCGCCCGCGCCCGCGCGTGCGTTGTCCTACTCCTGCCTTGCCTTGTGTGCTGTGGGCCTGTGGGTGTCCAAAGCGCGCAGGCGCAGGGCGTGGCGACGAGGCTTGTGGCTGTGGGCGGATAAGGAGGGAGGCTAATCTAATCCATTTGCTGGCACTTGGGATTTTCTGCTGCCTGCCTACTCTCCGCTACGGTTTGAAGCATGAGTTGCTCGCTGAGAATGTGGAATAGAGTTTCTCTTCTCTGGGTAATAAAGCGAAAAATAACCACCGTCGGCGCCTCTCGGAGAATATAATAATGCAACCAACAAATACATTTGAATTCGCACAAGATTTTGCTTGCTCGTAGAAATGGAAGAGTTGGCTGGCTAAAGCAACCACAATTGATGGACAACCAAGATTAACTTGATATTTCAACCTTTCACAAGTAGATTGATTTGTGCAGGGGAAACTCTATCTACACATATCAAGTTTAAATTATAGAACATGACTTTTGCACAACCAAGATCTGGATCAAGATTCGACATATTCGATATAAAAAGAATGCAAAAGGCAACAATAAAATGATTTATTTACGCTGCCACACGCTCTGCATTGCATCAGCATTGCATCAGATGACTTTCAACATGGTGGATGGGTTGAGGCTAATTCAGTCTACCTACCATGACTACACCAGAAAGATGACTTGTATTTTCTTCCGCAATGAATCGGATTCGGAATCGGAATCGGATGGGGTCAGCATGCGTATTTGCCAATGTGGGCCCTGACCTGATTCACCGGCCGGCCGAGATGGAAACAAACCGAACCGCCCATTTCCACGTCGTCCGTTCCGTTCCGCTCCGCTCCGAGCCCGTTTAATACTCCTACTCCACAGGAGGAGAGGAGAAACTCCTTCCAAACGAAGCGCACGACACAAAACGGATCAGCCGCTTAGGGTTTCTTCCTCCTTCCCTCTCCTCTCGTCCGCAGCGCCAGCCCCAGCCCTAGCCCTGCTCCCCCAAATCCCGCGGCGGCCATGGCGGCGGAAGCGCCACCGTCGTCCTCGGCCGCGCGGCTGCCGGCTGCGGCCGGCTCCGGCGGCGGGCGGCGTCGCCGGAGTCGTACATCGGGAGCCTCATCAGCCTGACCTCCAAGAGCGAGATCAGGTACGAGGGCATCCTCTACAACATCAACACGGGGAGTCCAGCATCGGCTTGCGCAATGGTAATTCATTCCCCGCACGCCCCCACTGCTCCTCTCGTTTTCTCAGATGCGCCTGTTTTGGCCCTAGATTTGCTGTTCCCTGGTGCGTCCGATGAGGCAAACCCTAGTCCCTAACCTTGCTATGCGTCGGGAATCGAGGAAATTTCCGAAAATTTTGGAACCTTACCTGATAGAATGGCGTTGGGCCTGTTGGCCTTCGCTAGTTTCGCCTTTTTATCAGGAATTATTAAAGCCGCCCGTTGCATCTTCACATATCTGAACAAAAATGTATCAACCCGAGATGGTTGCTTTGGTAGCCGCCCGTTGCTTTGTTCATGTCGCTGTTGTGATTTACACCTGTTCATTTTCTGTTCTGTAGTGCGATCATTTGGAACCGAAGGGCGAAAGAAAGACGGAATGCAGATTCCTGCTAGCGACAAAGTTTATGAGTACATCCTCTTTAGGGGAAGTGATATCAAGGTATATATGGCACTATGAATAACACCCTTTGCGTAATTTTAAGTTGTTGAAATTTGTTTTACATGCTGTACGAATTCATGCTCTAAATAATTCCTTTACATTACTGGTGCCTGGTTCCCACCTAGTGGGCTCAAAAGCAGATTGGTAGGATACTATTTTTGGATTATTTCTGTCTGTTCGACAATTAATTTTCTTTACACTATCTGGTATCCATTTGATTTATTGTGTTTTTCGTTATATCTTACCTGGGACCAATTGATTTGCTTCGGCAGGATTTGCAAGTTAAGTCATCACCACCGCCGCCACAACCTGCTCCCCTGCACAATGATCCTGCCATAATCCAGGTACCACTATGGAGCAAAAACCTGGAACTTATTCCTTTAGGACCACTCAACTCATGCTATTCTGTTCTGCAGTCACATTATTCTCAACCACCATCGACTTCTTCAAGTTTGCCTTCTGCTGGGGGTGCAGTTTTACCAGACCTCAGCTCCCAGGCAGCTCAATATGGGCTTCAGAGGCCAAATTTTCAGAGTAATATTCCTTTATATCAACCGGGAAGTGCTTTGTGGGGATCTTCTGCTCCACCTCCTGCTGGAAGTGCTTCAGCTTTCAGTTCCCCAATGTACTGGCAGGGATACTATGCACCTTCAGGTGGGCTTCCAACTCATTTGCAGCAACCTCCTTTGCTTCAGCCCACACCAGGATTATCGGTTCCCCAGACTCTCCAATATCCAGGACTGAATCCCTCTTTACCATCTGGGCCACAAAAACTGTCAGAACTCCAGCGCCCCTTGTTGCAACCACCTGTTACTATTCAAGGTCCTTCCGCAGGTATCCTGCCTGCTACAACAGTATCTGCTTCTGCTAGCTTATTAATTCCAGAAACTTCAAAGCCCCTGCTGCCGAACATGGGACCTTTGTTTACTCCTCCGGTGGCATCTCTTGGCGCCACTCTTCCTTTAGCCAGCCAGCCAACTTCCATGGCTGAAACTAGTGCAACACCATCGCGATAACATAACTTCTCTTGTTAGCAGTAAGATTGCCGCTATTCCAGGCTCAACATTGACATACCAAAAAGTATCTCAGGCAATTTCTTCGACTGCTACCTCATCTCGCTCAGCCCAAATGGAGATGCCAGCGCCTTTGTTGGCATCATCAGGTCAACTATTGCAGAATGCTCCATCCATACTTTCATCATCTCAGTCCATGCAGACACCTTTACAGATGAGCAGCAAAGATGTCAAGCCAGTTGTTGAGCCTAAATCAAGGGTTGCAGAACCATTGCTGCCTGACCCACCATCACGTGCTCTACCTGAAAATAAGGAACCTATACTACCATTGCCAAAACAAACAACTCAAAAGGTATGCCAGCATTTCTATACCTGTCTTGTGCTTAATGAGGAAAAGGAGCTTTATTAGTTCTAATAATGCTTTTATGTACATAATCATGTGCACATATTTAGATACATGTTTTGCTTCAGATTTATACTACGAAATTAATGGCTTGATGAACCTATTAGCATAAGCTTGCTTTGTTTGGCTGAGTAAATTGACAAAGTTAATCTGCTGGTTGCTTTTTTCCTTTTCTTTGGCTACTATTCTAAAACCAGATAACCTGCCATTATTCCTGTGGTAGCACATGTTTAAGCAGAATTTAGTGATATATTTAATTTCACAGATGTTTACTTCCAGTTTAAAACAACACGGACAGTTTTAAAATTAAGATCTACGAGATAAAACAAGGTGACACTTTTATTTTCTAAAAGTAAGCACTTTCAAGGTAGCGTTGAGTATGATGTTGGCAACCTGGCATACACTTCCCTAACCATCTAGTTTCTTATTGCATAATTAAGAGTTCCTTGCTTTTCCTTTACACCTTTTCTTATATAAAACTTATGAAATACCATTTTGTTAAATTACTCTTGCATATATCCTCTTAATATTTTTCTTGTTTATCTCTTTCATTTTTCTAATTTTATTATTATAAAATATGTCCTTCATTATGTTCTGTCTTATTTTGTTTTCAGTACAATGGAGCTGGTTCACACGGCCATCACAACTTTAGGGCCGTGGAAGGGTAGAGGCAGTCGGTATGCCTGAAACATTCCAGTATCTCTTGATTTTGTTTTTGTTCTCATTGTCTATTTGGAAAGCATTTTAAATCCCAAATGCTATTGCACATTTTTGTTATCCCTGGTGCTATGGTGCTTGCAATTTTGCTTTGCTATAACATCTTTTCAAAGAATCACTCTGTATATTTTAAAAGCATATATGCTATTCAAATTATTATACGCAGCTTCATTTTATCTATGCCAAACATGATTTTTTGGGAGATACCTCTATTGTTAACATTTTGACTTGAGATAACACTTCTATTGTAAAGATGCTGACTGTTGAGCATACATCCTTGGATGTTTATATGTTTATTATTTCTTGATAAGCTTAATTTGTCATCTAGAGTTACCTCTTTTCAGTAGCTTTCTATCTTCATTCCATTTTATTAGTTTGCTAGCCAGGGATCCGCTTGTTTTCTGATCTCCAACGAAAAGCAGATTCTAGATGTGTAAGATAGGATGTAGAGATTTACTGCTGGGGGGGATTTTTTAAACAGTTTTACGTGGGAAGTGAGAGCTGAGGAACAGATTACAGCTTTTTTCCGGTAGTAGTTTTATCTTTTATGTGGGATATGGGAGGGGGAGGTAGACACGCTTAACACCAATTCCTCTTTGTGTATTAGTATAGATTCGTCCATCCTGTTCATCTCCTATTATAAAGAGTCCTAAAAGAACCAGAGGAAAACCTTCCGCAAACAAACTCCTTCTCTACATAGAACTTTCAACAAACCCCCTTAACAATACAGTATCTTATATCACTGAAACCGGTTTTTTAGGGTGGATTTCAGCAAATATGTACTATTTTCCTGATCTAAGTGGGCTCTCCCTACTAGAGTTACCAAGCTTCTTAAGAAATCGAAGTACACTTCAGTGTTTTAGATGCATTGTCTCTTAACTCTTGACACCATTGGCCCTATTTAACCCAGCTGGAGTTTCTCCGTTATTGGGGCTTTGACTTGTAATTCCCATTAGTCCTATGCCCCTGTGCTACTAGCTTAAGCCTTTTAGGGGCTTATAGTGGAAGAAGGGCTTTGGCTTTTAGCGATTTGAGTAAAAAACTAAGACACCTGCTTGTCCTTGACTGCAGTTCATAAAACCATAAACTTAAGCTGAAGCTAGGCCAAATTGGCCCGTAAATACATGATCCTCTTTTAGTGATTTGAGTAAAAAACTAAGGCATCTGCTTGTCCTTGACTGCAGTTTATAAAACCATAAACTGAATCTGAAGCTAGGCCAAATAGTCCCATAAACACATGATACACTCAAGGTACTAAATAGCGAATAGCGGGGTAGTAGCAGATTGGCATCCACATAGCGGATATCAGGCGATATAGTGGACGCTATATTCCTATAGCGGAATTTTAAAAACACTAATTATTTTTAGTAAATCATATACATATCATGACTTCCTAGCATGTCAAAATAGCAACTAGAACAATACAACATGCATATCAATTATAACTTAGAACAAGGTTATTAAGTCGATAAGTCGACACTACCCTCCTAATGACCGACTAGTCGTCTAGTCTACCGACTAGTCGAAAGGCACTGCTTATATAGTACACACACATCACAACACACACCACACCACACAAAGACCCACACGCCACCAAACATACTACACACACGGTGCAGACCATGACCACAAAGACAGAACATCACACGCGACAACACAAGAGCACAAAGACACCATGCCCACACACTCACAAAGACAAGATGGCAAGACACACCACAGCCACCAGCCCAAAGAGCCCAAAGACACACATGCGGCGGCAGGGGAGATGGAGAGGAGAGGGAGCAGGAGGTGATGGCGATGGCGGCGAGGAGCTCGCCGCCGCCACATCGAGCTAGCCTCCACCTCTCGACGCCGATCCACGCCGCCTCCACCTCCGCTGTCGGCGGGCCGGGAGCTCTGCCCCGCCGAGGAGACGGCGGCGCTGAGTTGCGGCCGAGGGCGACGATCTCCGGCGACATCGAACTCGCCTCCACCTCCCCGACGCCGGGATCCGTCGCCTCCATCTCTACCGTCGGGCGAGCTAGGAGCTTAGCCTCCGCCGAGGAGAGGAAGGCGGCGCTGGCTGGGAGCTACTGGCCGAGGGCGACGATGGGCGGCGGCGGCGAGCTGGGAACCTGGCAAGTCGAGTCGCTGGACCCAGTCGCCCCAGCTCCACCGACTTGTCGACCAGTCGACGACTTAATAACCATGACTTAGAAGCACTGAAGTAGAACTAGTACATGACCAGACTGATCACTACATCATAAATTAGTTGACACTAGAACTGTAGGCTGGTGGCTGAGGACGACGAGTAACGGTAGGTGTAGAGGAAGATGAGCACCAGCTGCCGTCGAACACGACAGCACGCGACAAATCTTGTGATGGCACCCAAAAGGACCTCACAGGAACAATGTGTCAATAGCGGGACACCACTTAGTGGGCGCTATAGCGGTCTGACAAGTGCTATTGCGGGCGCTACATTCTAATCCGCTATTTGGGACTGCTATGTAGATTCGGTAGCGTTCATGCCCTGCTACTGCAATTGCGGCCGCTATTGCAGGCACTACGAACGCAATTTAGTACCTTGGATACGCTAGAGCATGACCTTCATAGCCTCTTGCACCATGTGTTCATGTTTTTGTACTGTTGGTGTCCAATTATAGAAATATTCTGAGTTTATAGTTTCCTGTTGTGCAGTTCTCGCAGTCTGTAACAAATTTTACTGAAGAATTTGATTTCATGGCCATGAATGAGAAGTTTAACAAAGATGAAGTCTGGGGTCATCTTGGTAAGAAATCCCAGTCAAGGGATAAAGATGGTGAGCTGGGAGATGATGTGTTTGATGAAGACCAGGAGGATGAGGAAACAGACACTCCAGAGTTGGCTGCTAAGGTTAGATGATCTTTAGCATTGTGTTGGACATATCGATGGTTTGTTTGTTGGGGCAAAACTTAACCTGCCTTTCAACCTTTATGCAGCCTGTTTATGTCAAGGATGATTTTTTCGATTCCCTTTCTAGTGGAACATTTGGACGTGGAGGGCAAAACGGAAGGCCAAGATTTTCAGAACAGCGGAAACTAGACACAGAGGTACAGTAGCCACCTTCTTTCTTGATCTTCTTGTATTGTCAATGTTTTGCTGATGGCTATTTTTGCAGACTTTTGGTGATTTTCCAAGGCATCGCCAACCCTATCGTGGTGGCGCGCGTGGTTACCGTGGTGGTGGTCGTTCGCGTGGGTCGTACTACGGTGGCAGAGGCTATGGAAACATGGGAAGGGGTGGCCAGGGAAACTCTTATCCGCACCGTGGTTCCTATTGAAGAGGTCGTTGATAGCAGACTTGTCATACTCGCTGGTGTCCTAGCCTTTACCATAGTGCAATCACTTACTATTCTGCAAATAAATGGAACCTCAGCGTGTCCCTTGCATGCCCCTTGTCTCGACAGGGGATGTAGACTTGCCATTCATGTGGTGATTATAATACCCTGTGATGTGTAGATGAGCAGCTGATGCTGTGCCCCTTTAAGTGTGCACCTGGAGTTTGAGATCTGTTGTATAGGCCTATCTCATTCGTGGTACACAGATGCTGGGCTTAACTTCTGCCCTTTTTTAGACTAGCAGTATGTCTGTTGTGTACTGTGATAAAAGAGTGTAGCTTTGGTTCAAAGTACTTATCAGAAGTCATGAAGTGCAATTTCCATGGCTGAAGCTAGCTTGAGACTAGCTAGTGCAATTTGCCGGTCGAGTTGGGACGCAGTAACTTGGCTCTGGCACTAGTAGTGACAGGCTAGTGCCTCGTCGGTCGTCGTTAGGGAAATTGGATTCCAAAAGGTAATTGACTCTGGCTTATATTATCTCTCTCTATATATAGCCTTTCATGCATCTGGTGAATAATCGCAGAGGCAGAGCTTGCAGACCCAGCAGCTAGCTCATGTACTTAGTACATAGATACTAGGATCCGCGATCCTTCTGAAAAACCTTCGATTCGCTGAAGAGCCTTCGATTCGATTTAGCACCGCGATTCAGACAACCCCTCGCTGACAGGACTACACCTCATCATCATCCGTTCGATCCAATTTAGGATCGCTATTTTGACACCTCGCTAACAGGACTACATCTCATCATCATCCCGAGCGTACGTACGTACAGTGATGGCGCAGGTAACGTCCACCGAAAGGTAGCAAAGCACACGTGCACGGTGATGTTGTCGGTTCGAAACACCGGTGTGTCGTCAGGGATCCTGTATATATGTAGATCTAGTCTATATGATGTATTTAGGCAGATATACCTAAAATACCCCCTCTCTCTCTCAACACATGGTAAGAACAAGAAGATAAATGCTCCTTCTTACCCCCTATAAGTAAAGGTCCAAGGCATGTAAAGGGGGGCTTTCTCTCATTCACACTCCATGCAATACATACATACATTTATGTCCTTGGCTCCTCCCTTCGGTCCTCTTTCAAAACAAATGGTACCTTGTACCCACTGTTTAGCCTTTTATTGCTATGACAGTTAGCGCCGTTCGTGGGGTAAGAACAAAAAGCTTACGCATGACAGAGGAGCTGAGGCACACCTTCGGCCAAGCACATCCCACCACCGGTCAAAGCCCACCATCCCATCCCAGTCCCAACTGAAACACATTCCGCCTGGGACGTGCCCCTAGTCCGCGGCCCCTCAGCGTCGCCACCGCCCTGCGCTGAGCCTCCACTGGAGCGCCACCTTCGGCCAACCCCCCGCAACTTGGCCGAAGCCCATCTTTGGTCGGAGTGCACCCCTGCGAGGCTGGGACTGAGGTCCCTTTTTCAGCCGAAGCCTCGCTCAGTGTCGAGACCCAAAAATACGATTCAGGAACTCTCTGTGTATTTTGAACTAGTCCTAGATCAGCAGCTAGCTCACACAGAAAACAGTGATGAAATACCATCTATTTATTCGATTTAACTAAAAAGATCTCAAAGTAACAAATGATAATAAAAACTAGACCTTATGGTCAACGTTTACTTAACTTGCCACGCATGGCTAAAGAAACAAATAAACTCATGCAGCGGAACGAAACTCTTGAAATGACCAATCAACATGCCTACAGGCAATCAAGTAGAGAACGCATCCTAATCATAAAACCTTCATGGTACTCCTGGACGAAGAACTCTTGAGCAGCTTGATATTCTTCAACTGATCAACAAGGACGTAAAGCCGTGAGTACATAAAATACTCAGCAAACCATAGGGAAATGTATGTAAATAGTATTCATGCACAGCTTGACAAAGGTTAGCTGTATGGTTCTTTTGTAGAAAACAGCATTGACGATAAATACAATAAATAGATTGAAATACGTAGTTGAAAACAATAATAAATAATTAAACAATTTTTTTTGAAACAACCAGTGAACTACCCATTTACTTCCGAACCAAACCATTAATAAGTGAATCCCCAATTCGCTAATCAACACAAACTACCAAGTGAATTACTTGTTCACCAAACAAACACTATATTCATCAAGTGAACTTCCCATTCACACTTCGACACATTTTATAAGAAACTCTACCTCTCGTGTGAAATCCCCGGATACGTCCATAACCCCACACACGGCTATTCTAACAGTTTTACACCTTGCAGAGGTTGTACAGATTTACCCACATAACACGACTTCTCTAGTTTGTTTAGCATCTGTTGATACCACTGCTCACTACCTTAGGTAAGTAGTCTAGAGCACGGGACAAGACCTTTACAAAGTTCTGTTTTGACCTAGTTTTGCTCGCTAAGGTTTCAACACTGAATGTCTTCCGACCAGATAGGGCCCCTCTCTTGCACCAAACACAACCCAAATAGAACCAAATCAAAACAACATTAATTAATTAATTAGCCAGATCCCACCCATACAAGATGTGGTTGTACGGTTAAGACTCAGTTCAATGGTGCACAAGATTAAGTCCTTGACAAGTTACTCAGACGATCTTTCCATAACCCACAACGAGTTAAATCCACACCCCCACTATCCACCAACCACTCGCCCGAGTGAAAACTATTTTGTTTAACCAAGACCAATGACAAACCTTGTCATGGCACACAAATTTTAACAGCAGTGGCTAACTACCATGATTCCATATTTCATTAAGTCAAGATTAATCATTATGACACATGTGATAATGAACCCATCGTAACTAAGCTTGATTAAGCATTTGTACGATACCCATTTTGGTGATACCAATATGTCCAACCAAAATTACCCATGCTATGGTGACAAAGGATTTATGGTATTCAAATAATCAATGGAGGCATAATGACAACATGTGATAACTAATCCCAAAATAATTTATATAAAGATAGCATGCAATTGTATAAAATAATATACTTTTGGAACCATAGGTTCAATATGATCAAAGGACTACGGCTTGCCTTGGAATAAATCCTGAGATTGATCTTGATCTTGATGCACTCCTCCTTGCTCAAAACTTCCCGAAGTGTCAACGTCTACTTGCAAACAAAGCAAATAAACAAAATAAATAAATAATAGAGATGAAACAAACTCTAAAAATTAAATAAAAATCTTAGATAAATATATCTCGAATTTAGAAATTTGAATGAGCTCAATCGGAGTTCGGATGAAGAAGATATGACTTTTGAAAGATTGAAATCACATGAAATAATAAAAATCAGAATATCATGAATTTACTGAAGTATTCTTCTGAAGGAAAAACAATTTATGACGTCAGCTGACATCATCAAGGAAATTTCAGCCGACAAGAATAAAGGAAAATAATCTGATGGGTGGGTCCTACTTGACATAGAGATGGCTCATGGTGAACTGGATCCATGGACTTTGGTCTCGGGTGGGCTTAGGTGTGCCATATGGCTGCTGACCAGGATTGCCATGTAGACCAAAGGATGATGTGGCGACTTAGTTGGCATGTTGACTTGGCACAGAAAGAAACAAAGAGCAACAGGGGCGGCCATGGCCGGCGACAAGGACAAGGCGGCGAGGGGTGCACTGATGTGGCAGTCTCGGCGAAACACGAGTGCCCGAGAGGAACAAGGGGAAGCATCGGGTTTGCATTGATGAGAGGAACTCACCAGAACAAAAAGCACGGCTTGTAGAGGATTTGAACGGCCGTGAGCCAAGGATGACTGGAAGTCAAAACGAAGTGCGACGACGGTGCCTCGATGACTAGGAGAGAGGGTAAGGAGAAGGAATCGGACGAGAGTATCCTTGGGCGCAAGATGACACACTTTAGGGCAAAGGAGCTCACCGAAACAGGTAGATCGGGAAAGGTGGCCGATGGCCGGTTGGATGACGAAAACGAAAACAACAGTTGGGTGCTCCTCAGACGAAGATAATGCGAGCACGGCACGGAGCACGAAATTGCGGTCTCAGGGAAGGTGACTGCTCGGGAAAAGATGCTCGGACGGTGACGAACTTCGATGATGAAGCGGCCTAGCGATGCTCAGTTCTTCGACCAAATCCGACAAAGCGATGACGAGATCGGAACTGGTAGCTTAGGGTTTGGGGGGAGGAACTTGGGGCGAAGGGATTGACGCAAGGGATGCACTTATATAGTGTCGGAGGAGAGAATCCCAAGGGGAGCTGGTGGCGCTCATGTGTAGCACATGGACGCAAGAGTCCAGGAGGAAGACGATGGCCAAGCTGACGTCGCGGGGCCACAAGGCAATGGGAGTAAAAAGAAAAGGAAGAGCAGCTCGGCTTGGGCTTCGGCGGCGCAAGGAGAAAAGCTAGAGCGGGCCAAGAAGGAAAACGACAAGCGGCTGGGCTAGCGAGAGGATGGCTCGGTCGGGCTTTGGCTTGGCCCAAGAAAAGAAATGGCCGGTGAAAGGGGGAAATAAAGAAAATGGCTAGCTAAATTTGGTTGGTAACACACAAGACGTTAAGGGAAAGAAGCCCATTCGGGTTGGGCCAAAAGAATAATAGATGCGGGCCCAAGAAAGAGAATTCAGTCTGAGAGACTTTTATGAGAATTTAATAGGTTTTTGTTTTTAGAAAATAGCAGAAAATCCACAAAGCAAATAGAGAATAGCAAATGCACTCGTAAAAATTCTAGAAAACTCTAGAAAATATATCCAAGCATAGAGAATCCAAATAAAATAATTTTAATAATAGTCGATGTTGAGATTAATCATATTAAATTATTTTTTATCTTTGAAAATTCTAATTAAGCTTTAACTTTAACAAAAAAATCCAAATGGTTATTTTTATATTTAAAACTTCAAAACAAACAAATTTTTTGGATGTTACACTCACCCCTTCGGCAAAGAACAGCGCCATCGTCACCTCCGGTGCAGATCCAACTCGGGGCCACCTCGAGAGCGAGGCCTCACCGCAAGACTGGTCGTGGTCCGCAAAAGAAGCTGGAGGATTATTATGTAGGTAAAGGACCATTTCCGCAATACAGAACATGGAGAAATGAGCTCCAAAAAGGACAAGGATGGCGGCGAAGAGATGGAGTACCGGGATCCCCAACACACGATCAACATGATTTTTGGAGGATCTTCTTCATACGAGTCGAGACGTCATCCGAAGACCATGGGCGAGAGGTCAACCTAGTCGAATCTCCGATCGTAATCAAGCACTCGAAGTGGTCTGACACCGCATTTCCTTGACAAAGACGATCGCCCCATCCCATCGACTCGACCGGTAGGTTCCCTATCGTTGTTGAACCAACCATTAATAATTGTCGGGTTAATCGGGTCTTAGTAGATGGGGTAGTTCTTTGAATATATTATTTGTGGGAGCTTTAGAAGAAATGCGAGGTCCCCATGTCAAAAGTGAAACACGTGAAATATGCTTTTCATGGCATAGTTCCGGTTCTACCGCTAAACCGATAGGACAAGTTTCCTTACGATTCGCTCGAAAGCGACAACTTCGAACAGAGAGGATTCCGTTTGATGTAGTAAACTTCAAATCCGCGATACAACGGAATTCTCGGCCGACCAAAGATTAGCAAAATTCTTGATAGCCACGCATTACGGTTATCAAAGTTTGAAAATGCCAGGGCGAAGGAGTCATCACTATTCGAGGAGATCAAAATGGCTTATGTATGCGATCGAAATCCTTTGCATTGGTTGATGAACTTCCCACGAGAGAGGTTAACCCGACTCCCATCTGGTCAAGCACTCGAGGCCAAAGATGACACCCAAACCATCCGACCCTGCATAAAGAAGGTACCACTCGACAAAAGCGCTTCTCCGGACAGCGTCAAGTCGTCACATGGGTCAGACATCCAAACCCAACCGCGCCAGAAGATTCTAGTCGGGGCAAGACTCGACCCTAAATAGGAAGAGTCGCTCGTCTCCTTCCTTCGAGCGAATCGGGGCGTGTTTGCTCGGCGAAGCGTCCGATATGCTCGAGTCCCGGAGGTGATCGAGCATGAGGCTTGCTCTCGGCGACAAAAACCGATCAGCGAAACTACGACGTTTACTTTTGATCGGAAGGAAGCAATCGATCGGAGATTGACAAGCTTCTCAAAGTGGATTTATTCGTGAAGTCGACCACCCACGGTGGCTTGCCAATCTGTAATGGTTAGAAAAACAATGGAAATGGCGAATGTGTATCGACTTTTACGATCTTAATAAGGCTTGTCCGAAGGATGACTTTCCCCTTCCTCGCATTGATCAACTGGTAGACTCTACTTCTGGGTGCGAGTTACTAAGTTTTTTAGATGCGTATTCAGGGTACCACCAGATTAGTATGTGTAAAGAAGATGAGGAGAAAACTTCCTTCATCACCCCATATGGCACTTCATTGTTATATTAAGATGCCATTTGGTCTCAAAACGCCGGTGCAACTTTTCAAAGGTTGATGCAAAAACCTTTAGTCCACAAATCGGTTGGAATCTAGAAGCTTACGTTGACGATCCGGGTCGTAAAGACCACCAACGATGGCGACCACATTCTCGACTTACAAGAAACTTTTAATAACTTGAGAAGACATAACCTCAAGTTAAATACGGAAAAGTGTGTGTTCGAGTTTCTGTTTGAAAACCGCTTCGGTTTCCTAGTTTCGCTAGAGGTATTGAAGCAAATCCAACAAAAATTGCGGCCATCGACCGATCGCCCGACCACCTAAGAAGGAAGTCCAAAACTAACCGGTCAGATATGGCGTTAAGTCGTTTCATAGCAAGGTTAGGGGAAAAGGATTACCTTTCTTTAAACTTCTTGGAAACATGGGAGTTTTGAGTGGACTAAAGAGGCAAAGCGATGCCTTTGAGGAACTTAAAAGTACCTTACAAGTACCGGTTTTAGTTTCTCCGAGATCGGGAGAAACATTGCTAATTACGTGGCAAACAACACCACAGACAGTTAGCGGTGTCTTGGTTGTAGAAAGGATAATATCCAACGACGGTCTATTACGTAGTTTAAGTCTTACATGGACTAAAGGAAAGATACCCACAGTACAAAAGTTGCTCTATGGCCTCCTTATGTCTTCAAGAAAGCTAAGGCACTACTTTCGAGCCCACAAAGTGGTCGTACCTCCACCGGATATCCTCTTGGTCAAGTCCTTGGAAACAGGAATCATCGGGACGAATAGCCAAATGGGCGGTCGAGCTAGGGCGTTCGATCTCCATTTTATTTCACTTAACAAACAATAAAGTCCGTGCAATAGCGTAATTCATTGCCGAATGGACAAACCTCGAACCCACCCAAGGACCCGAAAGTACGAACACCACGACGAGTGGACATTGTATTCGACGATTCCTTGATGTTACAAGGATCGGGGCCGGAGTGGTCTTGATATCCCTCATTGGCGAACACATCAAGCACGCCATCCGGTTAAATTTTCACGCCACCAATAATGTGGCGAGAATATGAAGGTTTCTTGGCGGGACTCGAGCAATGCTCGTTAAGCTCGGGATTATGACATTACTAGAAAGGCGATTCTCAACTAGTAGCGAATCAAGTGGGGAAAGAGTATCAATGCTTGAGTACCAAGATGTCATCTTATCTGGCGGAAGTACGAAAACCTCAAAAGCACTTCTTGGTTTTCAGATCCAACATATTCCTAGAAAGGAAAACTTTCGCGCGCACCGGTTAGCACGGATGACCTCCACGAGGTCGGCCAGTCCCCGCCGGAGTTTTTCTCGAGCAACTCAATTCACCCTCGGTAGTTGAGCCTTCCGAGAACATACATGATTCTTTGCAAGTTGAACAAACTAATCAAGAGAACATGGATGCTCCACAGGTCGTTGACGGTTGGCGCTGTCACGATCAAGGTAGAGACTGGATGACATCGATCTACAATTATCTTCAGCATGACACAATTCCAGAAGATGATGTAGAGGCTGATCGTATAGCACGAAAAGCCAAATCATACACTCTAATCGAACGTATCTTGTATAAACGAGGATCTCATGGAGTGTTGATGAGATGCATATCTCAAACGGATGGCATTAGATTGCTAACCGAAATCCATGAAGGCGCTCGTGGAGCACACCATTCCTCTGTAACCACAGTGGTAAAGCCTTGAGCAAGGCTATTCTCGCCAATCGCCCTTCATGATGCAAAAGAGCTTGTGATGAAGTGTGTACAATGTCGGTTTCATAGCCGAGCAAGTACACTAGCCAAAGACAAACCTTACAAACAATTCCTCTTTCTTGGCCTTTTGCAACCTAGGGACTCGACATTACAGGACCTTTCCCAAGAGCACCGGGGCTTCAATTCCTTTCGTCATGATTGACACGTTTACAAAATGGATTGAAGCGAGCGATCGTTAAAATAACAACCGAGGGCCGCTAAGAGATTTCTCTGAAAAATGTGATCACGCGATTTGGTGTACCGATCGTATCATCACGCACAATGGTTCTCGATTCTCCAAAGAAATAATTCCAGAATTTGCGATGAACTTGATGTCAAAGTTCATTTTGCTACATTGCTCATCCACGAGCAACAGAAGCGATTAATGAGCTAATGGTATCCTTATGCGAGGATCAAACGCCGAGTATTCACCGATTAATCAAGCGGTCAGAGCTTGGGTTAAGAACTTCCCTCGTGTTATGGGCGTTAGAACCACGACCCGATCGTCGCGACCGGTGAAACTCCATTCTTTTTGGTTTATGGTTGAAGCCATGCTTCCTCGTAACTCAAAATTGGCTCTTTCGAACTGATCGTTTTGACGAAAATGATCAGATTGAACGACGACTCGACGACGTCGATTTCCTTGAAGAACGACGAAACCAAGCCCTTGTACGATCAGCAGTCTACCAACAAGCCATGCGAAGGTACCATAGTCGTAAGGTCTTGACCTCATGATCTTCTTTGTAGGTGATCTGGTTCTCAGAAAAATTCAGAGCCAAACAAATCGCAATAAACTTTCTCCTAAATGGGAAGGTCCTTACACTGTGGTCGAAGTCACCCGACCAGGTTCCGTACGACTAGCTATGTCTGATGGGCAAATTTTGTCAAATTCTTGGAACATCGATCAATTGCGTAAGTTCTATGTTTAATTTTCATTCTTTCATTTCTTTCAATTTCAATTTCACTAAATTTATTGATTAATTAAGAAGTGCAACCTTGCTTATATATATACACCTACATTCTGGTCGTTTATTATTGTTAGTCCAGTGGAGAAGACATTTTTCTCTCGATATCCTTTTAAGGATCTCACGATACTCTATGGTCCTCGTCGTGAGCATTTTTCTCAAATGATTCCCACACGCGACTATACTCTTTTCTTAAAGAAAAATGAGTAATCGTCGAGCGCCACACAACTAACTATCTCATGAATGATATGCTTACGATTCTCAAGATTATGCTTCATTATTTCAAGATTACGGTCTATTCTTGTCAGCTCATTGGTGGGACACGGAAAGCCTCCTAGTCGAAGTCTCTCCTTTTTCGCGACGTGGTCGCCTAATGGAAGGAGCTTCCTAGCGGCGGTTCTTTTCTTCGATCCTCGCTACCGATCGGATATAGAATTTGAACACGTTTCAAAAAATATATGTCGATGCCTTCGTGTCTTAGCATTAGTTCCGACCGGACTATGGGACAATAGATATAAACAAAGTTCACTTATAATCTGCTGCATACATATTTGCATTTCTTCTTATGTCAAGTTTGACAAAGTCTTTTTCCGACCATATATAGTGTTTTTGATTGGTATTTCCATTATGACAAACAAAGATCTATAACTAGTCGAAATAGATGCTGGGTAGTCGACCACATTTGATTTCCTAATCTCGCAACGATCAGTTTTGTCTTACATATCCAAACATACCTTCAAAAACTCACATACATGGTTATGACCTCTTTTATTCTCTTTCTTGGCTCACCGCTTGTGCGAGAACGTTCTTCTACTATAAAGCGTCGGGGCTAGGAAATATCTGAGAATTTTAAAAAGTCAAACAGGATAAACAAAAGCTTTGTCAATGACATAAAAGGTAAGTTTTCATAGATATTCAAATATTTTTACACTTGCAGAACCTACTCTAAGAAA
This sequence comes from Phyllostachys edulis, assembly GCA_036346405.1. NCBI lineage: Eukaryota > Viridiplantae > Streptophyta > Magnoliopsida > Poales > Poaceae > Phyllostachys > Phyllostachys edulis. The sequence goes on from JAYEVD010000094.1 coordinate 28,399, forward strand.
TATTCCCACCTAACTCATCGCTTGTCGGAGATTAGACCTCCATCTCCTCTACAACTATATCTCCGAGTGGCCCGAGTTCTTCCATGAACTTGGTCGCCTCCTCAGTGGGCGATTGAAGTCTTCTTTAACGACTTGGAGATCTATGGAGGATCGGAAGCTTCGGTTTTGCCAAAGCAAAACTAACTCCACTTGCAACGCCTTTGTTTTTAGGGCACAGGCATAATTCGTCCGAGTAGTTTTGAGCGTAACTTTAAGGTCCTCTAGAAGTTGACCCAAATAGTTCATTTTCTCTATTGGATCTCCTAAGGAAGGCGGGCTTGATCCTCGATCCCATATCAAAGATCATCTTGTTCAAAGCACTAATCTTTTCATCAATATTTTGAGCAAGAGCCGCCTCCTTATCTCGCTCAAATTTGAGTTTTCTTTACTCTGTTCAACATTTGCGCTTGCTCTGCAAAAACAAATCGCTTAATGAACACAAGCATAATTGAAGGAAAAATCAAGTTTGCGACATATTACCTTCATTTGTTTTGCTAAGTGTTTCATATTTGGTCGTTGCTTTAGCGATCAACAGGTCTTTAGGTGAACTTGCTTTAGCAAATGGTAGTCTTTAGCTTTATTTCTTCTTCAAGAAGAGTTGTCTTGGCTTTCTCACCACAACCTCCTCTTTTATTTTCTCGGATCTATCGAATACGATAAGGAGAATAATTGTAGAGAAGCAAAGTATTGAAGAAGAAACAAAAGTTTAAAAGGAAAAGTTCTTTTACTTTCCAACTCTGAGTGCTTTTGCTCCAAGTCCTTAACTTCATTTGGAGTGGATCCTCCGATCACGACAAAGTTCTCGACCAAATGCTACACAAATAGCATTCTCTTTCTTAAGTTTCTTATAAACTTTTAAAGAAGAAGCTGGTCAGTAGAATATTTACCCAATTGCTTGGTCATTATAACCGGAAAAATCGAATCGAGGTGCATCTTGAGTTGAGTATCCGATACTTTACGCCACCTCATCAAGCTCCTTATCCTCGATAAATCGGGACGAAAAAGGAACTTGTTAGGTTGGGAAGGGTTATCAACGAGGATCGAACTGTTGAGACCTCTCGAGGCATCTACCTCCACGAAGGGGTTTCAATCACCAAAGGATCCAACTCAACCGTTGCCCTTGTCACCGCCGGGGCTTCTTCGACCACTACTTTCTCGGGAACTTTGTCCCGAGAAGTGCTCTGATCCTGAACTTCCACAGTGCAGTCCTCAGAAGAACACAGTGGGAAGCGACCAAACACCGAAGACCTATGCAAACCGAAGATGGGAAGTTCAAAGTATCAAATCATCAAGGAATTATTAAAGGTACATACTTATACGACCACTTTCATTTGTACATACCTTGTTAATCTCCGGATTTGACTCTGAAAGCAGCAAGAGAGAAATCTGTGCCGCTAGCCTTCCTTTTCTTCTCCTCCAATTTTTTGGTTACGGACCGGCGCAGGTTTGTTGGAACCCTCACATCCTCCAACAAGATGTCGGAAGCTATGTCCTCGACCGGTTCATCAAGGTCCGCATTCGACTATCCGGCCGGAGGAGTGGTTTCATCAACCTCCGGATCGATTGTTTCAAGAATAACCGTAAGGTCGTGCACGACCACTCGAGTCTCTGACTCCGCAGATTACATTCTCGGGCCTTGAGCTTATCCACCTAAATCAAAGAACAAATTTGATTGGGTGAAGAAATCCTTTTATCTAAAAAATTCGTACATATATGATTCGAAATGTTCTATTACCTCGAGGATTCATCTCCTTCAAGTGCCTCGGGGCATGACTCGGTCGGAACCAAGGTGGGATGTTGATCCTCACCAGATTGTATGATTCATAAACCGACCATTTGCAAATGTAGAGCACGATTGGAAATCTGGTGGGATATATGTATATACGTGGTAAAAGGAATTTTTGATTAAATTACCTTAAGCCTTGCCGTCTCCTTCAATAGGAGTTATGCTAAGATCTTGGGGCATTCAGCCTTTTCTAGGCTCCCTTGCAGATTAGCTCGACTCGTTCTCTAATTTCCCCATAGGAAAGAACTTTAATGAAGGAAGAATAGACAAATTTTAAGGTAACACATTAATCAAATCAAAATACCGATCGGAATGTATCTCAAAGACTTACCACCTTCCGAGCAACTTCATCACGATCAAGGCACCAGAGCAGGAATGAGTCAGGAGCTTCAATGGACTAATCTGGCGAGAGGTAAAATCCTCACCACATGCCACGAAGTCGGGCCTGACTCGAAGTCATAGATGGCATCCGCCCATCTTTTGACTATCCTGTCTTCTTCGGTCTCCTTCCACTTGGGGTTTTCACTTGCTCTAGTTCGCCAAGTAGAGGCCATCGTCTTCGTGAATCGTCATGTAAAACCAAGACTTTTTCCATGACGACCACGAAGATTTCACAGACATGAGGATGTACTCATCGGCCTTCCCGTCATGAAGACGCAATGTGCATTCCCCAGGAGCTGCTTCAGATTTTGCCGCAGATTTTTCCATCACCATGCGGTAGAAATAACTAAAGAGCTTCAAGTTCGGTTGTATTCCCAGATATGCCTCGCATAAATATGCGAAAATACTGATATTTGCGATCGAATTTGGGGCCAAATTCACTAATTCCACCCCGTAATGTTCAAGAACGCGGAGAAGGAATTTGTGTACCGGTAATCTCAGCCCACATTCGATGTAGGCAAGAAAAACAGGGATTTCCTCATCTTCACGGCTCGAAAAATGCTCTCCAGTCGCCGGTCTCCAATTAATCAGATTCCTATCTGGGAGCATTCCCATCTTCGCCAAAGCCTCAAGCTTTTTCTTGCCCAATTCCGAAGGCAACCACTTTGTAATCTGCTCCGACATGGCGAAAATCCTCAAGGATGAGTAGTGAAAGTTGGAGACTTCGTGGTCGGAAGAACAGGAAAAAACTCTGGAGGATTTCTTGGCGAGAAGCTAAAGGGAATCGAAAGGGGATTTTGGAAGCATAAAAATTCTAAGATCCCAGCGAGAGGAGATTTTATAAACTTCCGATACTTTCGAAGGATTCCCACAAGAGTCCAAACCGACAAAAAGCCTCTTTTGCTCAAACGAACAGAGGAACTCTTCGTTTCCCAAGGCAAGTTCTCAACTTTAAAGTGAACACAGACCACTTCGTATACCACGACATTAAATGGGGTCTGCCCGATACGATTTCATCGGAAAAAGGTATATACACGACCAGTTCATTTAAAGTTCGGGGGCTAGCTGACGAGGATTAAAACCTCTATGTATTATTTTAATACATAATAAAAGACCATACGTCTTCATGGTCGTAACCCCTAAGACTAACGACCTCCCTGGTCGTTAGTATTCTAAAGGTTACTTAATGGGTACTCGGCCTGATGAGGCTTTGTGCCTAATCCTCACCGATAACCGCTAAATAAAATTATCGGATCGGTATTTCTTATCGTATGATAAATGGAACACGTATATATGCGTTCCAAACCATGCGATGGTACAACCACGAGACATCGACTATTAACCACCCTACGGTTAAGCTTTTCACAGAACAACCGCAAGGAAGTTAGCACGTTGTTAATCGCTTCCACCGCTCCGACTAGTCATAACGTTTCACCAGGACGTCTTCTCCAGGAGTAACTGCCACCTCTTCGGAAGTTATTTAAAGGTGAAGCGCAGAAGACGAAGGGACAGAGAGACAACAAGGCCAAGACCAACAAAGACAAGAACAAGGACAGTTCAACAAGAATACACAGAAGCCTAAGCGGTGGAATTAGAAGCTAGATAATCAGACTTAGACTCATATTCTAAGTCCGACACCGATTAGACATTCCCCATTCGGTGTAATTCGAGGGTAGTACTTAGCCACATCTTGTAAAACCAGTTCATATCAATAAAGAGCGACCCTCATTCCATTCCGTGATATTCCACGTCATTTTCCTCGCTCATTTTAAGAAGATCGGCGACTTGATCGCCGACAAATGGGCGCCGTCCGTGGGGAAGAAGGCGAAGTTTCTCAAGAAAATTCTTCGCTCAAGAAAATCCTCGCCCAAAATCTCTGCAATCGCTCATGCGACTATGCCCGAGTTTGGGATGAGGAAAATCGGTTCGATTTGGCGGACTACGCCGACCTCGACATGGAAGGATGTATCCGCGCCATGGAAGAAAATGGCAGTCATCCTCCTCTTCCTCCTCCTCCGCCGGCTCGCGACGTCGCCCGGCGTTAGCGAGGTCGGCCGGATGGATGAAGATGCGCCGCCACTCTTGGTGGCGCAACCAGAGAACCGCCGTTCACCGATTCGAATGGCAGAGGATCTCTTCAAGCCCGGTCTTCTCGGCCGTGAAACAGTGAAGAAATTTCAGCCCCATCACCCGAAAACTCTATACCATTGATGAAATCATGGTCGAAAGATACTCTCCTTCGCTTCGGCAATTCCAGAGTCAACCGTCACCGTAGCGGTGTCGATGAAACCTCCACTGGTCGTAGGCCATGTGGGGATGATCACACTCAGCATACGATCGGCGGTTCGTCGGATCAGGCTGAGAAGACCTCAGGAAGTGCTCATCTCCGACCGATCTCCATCGTGGAAGATTCTGGCAGAAGCGACAAGCTCTCCATTAGTTATGATGGAAGCTCATCGGAAAATCAATGCTAGAAGCACGAAGTCAACGCGATCGGAGATGAAGATCAAGATGCCTTGCACGGTCCTACACTCTCTACCACGCCATCACGTGTTGTTAGAGATGATCCGGGCCGTCAAGCACCAACTTCCGGAGGCAACAGAACTAATCGACGTCAATCGCTTAACTCGCTCGCACCGCTTCCACCCAGAGTGGTGATGGGACGAACAAACCGAAGGTCGGGGAAGGTTCAGACAGCATACACCTACGACCAAGATGAACCCCCGAGACCTTTGATGGCAGCACAAAACTTGCGGCGATTCAAAACATGTTAAATAATTCGATCCGCCTAGCAGAACGCCTTAGTTTTGTACAACTCAGTAGGTCGTATCCAAATTCTCCAGCAGCACTATGCAATGACGGAAGCGATCGGGAGCGAGGGTTTGAGGAAGTCGACTATGACTTCATCCCAACGCCTCCCTCGGCGAGGGACAACACGGTCATACTAGAGAGCGATCGATACCGAGACCTCCTCGGCGATTCCGACCAAGGAGTCACGAGGGAGAAGGTTATTCCAAGAAGCTACTCCCCCTCGGTCGAGAGGAACCACCACTAGGACCTAACGATCTCCGACATCGTTTGAACCAAGTGGGCGGTCGGAGGCATCATATCATGTTCACGACGGATCGGACACCGGAGTTCAGCGTCCCAATCCTAAGGATCGGTCTCCCATCGACATAATCCGCACCTTCCCTGAGAGAAGACGCCATGAATCAATCACAGGTTGTCGAACCTTCTCTGCAGGCTCCAAGGCGGCGTTGGCCTAACCGATTCGGATCGGCCAACTTGGACAAATTCAATGGAACTCAAAACCCATTGGAATTTCTCCAATATATACCACCGCCATCGTGGTGGTGGCGATGAGAATGTAATGGCCAACTATTTACCCACCGTGCTCGAAGGGTCCGCCTTGGCCGTGGTTGTTAAACTTACGGTCGGATCAATATATACTTGGGAACAACTCAGTGATCTTCGATTGCCAACTTCGAGTACGCACGACCGCAGGAAGGAGGACGATCTCCACGTAATCGGCAGGATCGATGAGACTTTACGTCAATATATCAAGAGGTTCACCAGGTTCGTAACTCTATACCCGAAGTCGCAGAATCCTCTCGTTATTCAAAGCTTTTAAAACAGATCGAGAATCGGCGGTTTATGGAGGACATAGCAATGAACCCTCCAAGAACAACCGCTGAGCTTTTTGATATGGCGGACAAGTATGCCACCGCTAGCGAAGCAATCGAGTGGTGTGAAGCCATTGATCGGAAAGACAAGATTCCTCACCCTACCGACAAACAGGAGAAAAAGAACAAGAAGTCTCTCAAGAAGAAAAAGAACCGCAGACCGACGACAAAGAAGTCCTCGCCGTTCGAGAAAAGTTCAGAAGGGCAAGAAGGACTATCTTGGTCGAAGCAAGGCAAAAGCTCCGATCAAGGATTCTGCATTTAACAAGAAGTGGTGTCCACTTCACCGTGACGAGTGGCATGATCTGCGCTTGACTGCCGTGTCTCGCAAAAGAAACTGGAGGATTATTATGCAGGTAAAGGACCATTTCCCGCAATATAGGAACATGGAGAAACGAGCTCCAAAAAGGACAAGGATGGCGACGAAGAGATGGAGTACCAGGATCCCCAACACACAGTCAACATGATTTTTGGAGGATCTTCTTCATCGAGTCCAGACGTCATCCAAGGCCATGGAGCGAGAGGTCAACCTAGTCGAATCTCCGATTGTAATCAAGCACTCGAAGTGGTCGGACACCGCATTTCTTCAAAGAAAGACGATCGCCCCATCCCATCGACTCGAGGGTAGGTTCCCTATCGTTGTTGAACCAACCATTAATAATTGTCAAGTTAATCGGGTCTTAGTAGATGGGGTAGTTCTTTGAATATATTATTTGTGGGAGCTTTAGAAGAAATCAGGTCCCCATGTCAAAAGTGAAACCTGTGAAATATGCTTTTCATGGCATAGTTTCGGGTTCTACCGCTAAACCGATAGGACAAGTTTCCTTACCAGTTACGTTCGGAAAGCCTGACAACTTCCGAACAGAGAGGATTCCGTTTGATGTAGTAAACTTCGAATCCGCATACAACGGAATTCTCGGTCGACCAGCATTAGCAAAATTCTTGATAGCCACGCATTACGGTTATCAAAGTTTGAAAATGCCGGGGCCGAAGGGAGTCATCACTATTCGAGGAGATCAGAAAATGGCTTATGTATGCGATCGGAAATCCTTTGCACTGGTTGATGAACTTCCGACCAGAGAGGTTAACCCGACTCCCATGCAGGTCAAGCACTCGAGGCCAAAGATGACACCCAAACCATCCGACCAGACAAAGGAGGTACCACTCGACAAAAGCGCTTCTCCGGACAGCGTCAAGTCGTCACATGGGTCAGGACATCCAGACCCAACCGCCCGCAAGATTCTGGTCGGGGCAAGACTCGACCCTAAATAGGAAGAGTCGCTCGTCTCCTTCCTCCGAGCGAATCAGGACGTGTTTGCCTGGCAAGCGTCCGATATGCCTGGAGTCCCCCGGGAGGTGATCGAGCACAGGCTTGCTCTCCAGCCTGACAAAAAACCGATCAAGCAGAAACTACGACGTTTCGCACCTGATCGGAAGGAAGCAATCCAGTCGGAGATTGACAAGCTTCTCAAAGCTGGATTTATTCGTGAAGTCGACCACCCACAGTGGCTTGCCAATCCTGTAATGGTTAGAAAAAACAATGGGAAATGGCGAATGTGTATCGACTTCTGAGATCTTAATAAGGCTTGTCCGAAGGATGACTTTCCCTTCCTCGCATTGATCAAGTGGTAGACTCTACTTACAGGTGCGAGTTACTAAGTTTTTTAGATGCGTATTCGTGGTACCACCAGTTAGTATGTGTAAAGAAGATGAGGAGAAAACTTCCTTCATCACCCCATATGGCACTTACTGTTATATTAAGATGCCATTTGGTCTCAAAAACGCTGGTGCAACTTTTCAAAGGTTGATGCAAAAAAACCTTTAGTCCACAAATCGGTCGGAATCTAGAAGCTTACGTTGACGATCTGGTCGTAAAGACCACCAACGCTGGCGACCACATTCCTGACTTACAAGAAACTTTTAATAACTTGAGAAGACATAACCTCAAGTTAAATCCGGAAAAGTGTGTGTTAGGAGTTTATTTGGAAAAGCGCTCGGTTTCCTAGTTTCGCTAGAGGTATTGAAGCAAATCCGGCAAAAATTGCGCCATCGACCGAATCGCCCTCGGACCCGAAGAAGGAAGTCCAAAACTAACCTATCAGATGGCGGCGTTAAGTCGTTTCATAGCAAGGTTAGGGGAAAAAGGATTACCTTTCTTTAAACTTCTTCGGAAACATGGGAGTTTTGAGTGGACTAAAGAGGCAAACGATGCCTTTGAGGAACTTAAAAAGTACCTTACAAGTACCCCGGTTTAAGTTTCTCCGAGATCGGGAGAAACATTGCTAATTAATGGCGGCAACACCACGACGATTAGCGGTGTCTTGGTTGTAGAAAGGATAATATCCAACGACCGGTCTATTACGTGGCGTTTAAGTCTTACATGGACCAAAGGAAAGATACCCACAGTACAAAAGTTGCTCTATGGCCTCCTTATGTCTTCAAGAAAGCTAAGGCACTACTTTCGGGCCCACAAAGTGGTCGTACCTCACCGGATATCCTCTTGGTCAAGTCCTTGAAACAGGAATCATCGGGACGAATAGCCAAATGGGCGGTCGAGCTAGGCGTTCGATCTCCATTTTATTTCACTTAACGACAATAAAGTCCTGCAATAGCGTAATTCATTGCGAATGGACAAACCTCGAACCCACCCAAGGACCCGAGTACGAACACCACGACGAGTGGACATTGTATTCGGCGGTTCCTTGATGTTACAAGGATCGGGGTGGAGTGGTCTTGATATCCCCATTGGCGAACACATCAAGCACGCCATCCAAGAATTTTCCCGCCACCAATAATGTGGCGAGAATATGAAGGTTTATGGCGGCAGACTCGAGCGGCTCGTTAAGCTCGGATTCGCAGATTATTAGTGAAAGGCGATTCTCAACTAGTAGCTTAATCAAGTGGGGAAAGAGTATCAATGCTTGAGTACCAAGATGTCATCTTATCTGGCGGAATACGAAAACTCAAAAGCACTTCTTGGTTTTCAGATCCAACATATTCCTAGAAAGGAAAACTTTCTGGCGGAACCGGTTAGCACGGATGGCCTCCACGAGGTCGGCCCGTCCCTTGGGAGTTTTTCTCGAGCAACTCAATTCACCCTCGGTAGTTGAGCCTTCCGAGAACATACATGATTCTTTGCAAGTTGAACAAACTAATCAAGAGAACATGGATGCTCCACAGTCGATTGACGGTTGGTATTTATCACGATCAAGGTAGAGATCGGATGACATCGATCTACAATTATCTTCAAAGATGACACAATTCCAGAAGATGATGTAGAGGCCGATCGATAGCACGAAAAGCCAAATCATACACTCTAATCGAACGTATCTTGTATAAACGAGGATCTCATGGAGTGTTGATGAGATGCATATCTCAAAGCGGATGGCATTAGATTGCTAATCAAATCCATGAAGGCGCTCTGTGGAGCACACCATTCCTCTGAGTACCACAGTGGTAAAGCCTTCGGCAAGGCTATTACTGGCCAACTGCCCTTCATGATGCAAAAGAGCTTGTGATGAAGTGTGTACAATGTCAGTTTCATAGCCGACAAGTACACCAGCTAGCACAAACCTTACAAACAATTCCTCTTTCTTGGCCTTTTGCAACCTGGGGAATGGACATTCTAGGACCTTTCCCAAGAGCACCCGGGGGCTTCGAATTCCTTTTCGTCATGATTGACACGTTTACAAAATGGATTGAAGCCGAGCGGTCGTTAAAATAACAACTGAGGCCGCTAAGAGATTTCTCTTGAAAAGTGTGATCACGCGATTTGGTGTACCCAACAGATCATCACGCATAATGGTTCCCGATTCTCCAAAGAGTCAATTCCAGGAATTCTGCGATGAACTTGGTGTCAAAGTTCATTTTGCTTCTGTTGCTCATCCACAGAGCAACGGAGCAGTTGAGCGAGCTAATGGTATCCTTATGCAGGGGATCAAACGCCGAGTATTCACCGCTTAATCAAACGGTCGAGCTTGGGTTAAGAACTTCCCTACGTGTTATGGGCGTTAGAACCACGACCGTCGTGTAACGGTGAAACTCCATTCTTTTTGGTTTATGGTCTTTGAAGCCATGCTTCCTCCGTAACTCAAAATTGGCTCTCGCCGAATCGATCGTTTTGACAAAATGATCGATTGAACGACGACTTCGGCGAGCGTCGATTTCCTTGAAGAACAACGAAACCAAGCCCTTATACGATCGGCCTACCAACAAGCCATGCGAAGGTACCATAGTCGTAAGGTGCGACCTCATGATCTTGTTTGTAGGTGATCTAGTTCTCGTAAAAATTGAGCCAAACAAATCGCAATAAACTTTCTCCTAAATGGGAAGGTCCTTACACTCTGTGGTCAAGTCACCCGGCCGGTGTTCCAGATGACTAGCTATGTGTCGATGGGCAAATTTTGTCAAATTCTTGGAACATCGATCAATTGCGTAAGTTCTATGTTTAATTTTCATTCTTTCATTTCTTTCAATTTCAATTTCACTAAATTTATTGATTAATTAAGAAGTGCAACCTTGCTTATATATATACACCTACATTCAGGTCGTTTATTATTGTTAGTGCGGTGGGAGAAGACATTTTTCTCTCCGATATCCTTTTAAGGATCTCGATACTCTATGGTCCTCGTCGTGAGCATTTTTCTCAAATGATTCCCACGCGACTATACTCTTTTCTTAAAGAAAATGAGTAATCAGAGCGCCACACAACTAACTATCTCATGAATGATATGCTTACGATTATGAAGATTATGCTTCATTATTTCAAGATTCTGGTCTATTCTTGTCTAGCTACTGGTCGGGACACGGAAAGCCTCCTAGTCGAAGTCTCTCCTTTTTCGCGACGTGGTCACGCTTGCATGGAAGGAGCTTCCTAGCGACGGTTCTTTTCTTCACGATCCTCGCTACCAGTCGGATATAGAATTTGAACACGTTTCAAAAAATGTATGTCGTATGCCTTCAGGTCTTAGCATTAGTTCCGACCAAACTATGGGACAATAGATATAAACAAAGTTCACTTATAATCTGTTGCATACATATTTGCATTTCTTCTTATGTCAAGTTTGACAAAGTCTTTTTTCCGACCATATATAGTGTTTTTATTGGTATTTCCATTATGACAAACAAAGATCTATAACTAGTCGAAATAAATGCTGTAGTCGACCACATTTGATTTCCTAATCTTGCAACGATCGCTTTTGTCTTACATATCCAAACATACCTTCAAAAACTCACATACATGGTTATGACCTCTTTTATTCTCTTTCTTGGCTCACCGCTTGCGAAGAACGTTCTTCTACTATAAAGCGATCGGGGCTAGGAAATATCTGAGAATTTTAAAAAGTCAAACAGGATAAACAAAAGCTTTGTCAATGACATAAAAGGTAAGTTTTCATAGATATTCAAATATTTTTACACTTGCAGAACCTACTCTAAGAAATATTCCCGGCCTAACTCATTGCTTTTCGGAGATTCGACCTCCATCTCCTCTACAACTATATCTCCGAGTGGCCCGAGTTCTTCCATGAACTTGGTCGCCTCCTCGAGTAGGGCGATTGAAGTCTTCTTTAACACTTGGAGATCTATGGAGGGTGGAAGCTTCAGTTTTGCCAAAGCAAAACTAACTCCACTTGCAACGCCTGTTTTTAGAGCCTGGGCATAATTCGTCCGAGTAGTTTTGAGCAAAACTTTAAGGTCCTCTAGAAGTTGACCCAAATAGTTCATTTTCTCTATTGGATCTCCTAAGGAAGGCGAGGCTTGATCCCGATCCCATATCAAAGATCATCTTGTTCAAAGCACGAATCTTTTCATCAATATTTTGAGCAAGAGCCGCCTCCTTATCCTGCTCAAATTTCAGAGTTTTCTTTACTCTGTTCAGCATTTGCGTTTGCTCTGCAAAAACAAATCAGTTAATGAACACAAGCATAATTGAAGGAAAAATCAAGTTTGCGACATATTACCTTCATTTGTTTTGCTAAGTGTTTCATATTTGGTCGTTGCTTGCCGATCAACAGGTCTTTGGTGAACTTGCTTTAGCAAATGGTAGTCTTTAGCTTTTATTTCTTCTTCAAGAAGAGCTATCTTGGCTTTCTCCACAACCTCCTCTTTTATTTTCTCCGGATCTATCGAATACGATAAGGAGAATAATTGTAGAGGAGCAAAGTATTGAAGAAGAAACAAAAGTTTAAAAGGAAAAGTTCTTTTACTTTCCAACTCGAGTGCTTTTGCTCCAAGTCCTTAACTCATTGGGTGGAGTCCTCCGATCACAAAGAAAGTTCTCGACCAAATGCTACACAAATAGCATTCTCTTTCTTAAGTTTCTTATAAACTTTTTAAAGAAGAAGCGGTCGAGAATACTTACCCGAATTGCTTGGTCATTATAACCAAAGAAAAATCGAATCGGGGTGCATCTTGAGTTGAGTATCCGATACTTTACGCCACGCCTCATCAAGCTCCTTATCCTCGATAAATCGGGACGAAAAGGAACTTGTTAGGTTGGGAAGGGTTATCAACAAAGGATCGGAACCTATTGAGACCTCTCGAGGCATCTACCTCCACAGAAGGGGTTTCAATCACCAAAGGATCCAACTCAACCGTTGCCCTTGTCACCTGCTCGGGGGCTTCTTCGACCACTACTTCCTCAGGAACTTTGTCCTGAGAAGTGCTCTGGTCGGGAACTTCCACAGTGCAAGGTCCTCAGGAAGAACCTGGTCGGAAACGCCGGAACACCAGAAGACCTATGCAAACCGAAGATGGGAAGTTCAAAGTATCAAATCATCAAGGAATTATTAAAGGTACATACTTATACGACCACTTTCATTTGTACATACCTTGTTAATCTCCGGGATTTGACTCTGAAACGCGCAAGAGAGAAATCTGTGCCGCTAGCCTTCCTTTTCTTCTCCTCCAATTTTCTTTGGTTCCGGACGGCGGGTTTGTTGAACCTCACATCCTCCAACAAGATGTCGGAAGCTATGTCCTCGACCGGTTCATCAAGGTCCGCATTCGACTATCCGGCCTGGGAGGAGTGGTTTCATCAACCTCCGGATCGCTTGTTTCAAGATAACAACCGTAAGGTCGTCTGCACCACCACTGGAGTCACTGACCTCATGATTACATCTCGGGCCTTCAGGCTTATCCACCTAAATCAAAGAACAAATTTGATTGGGTGAAGAAATCCTTTTATCTAAAAAATTCGTACATATATGATTCCGAAATGTTCTATTACCTCGAGGGATTCATCTCCTTCAAGTGCCTCAGGGCATGACTCGGTCGGAACCAAGGTGGGATGTTGATCCTCACCAGATTGTATGATTCGCAAACCGACCGACTGCAAATGTAGAGCACGATTGGAAATCTGGTCGGGATATATGTATATACGTGGTAAAAGGCATTTTTTGATTAAATTACCTTAAGCCTTGCCAGTCTCCCTTCAATAGGAGTTGCGGCTAAGATCTTGGGGCATTCAGCCTTTTCTCTAGGCTCCCCCGCACAGATTAGCCTGACTCGTTCTCTAATTTCCCCATAGGAAAGAACTTTAACAGAAGGAAGAATAGACAAATTTTAAGGTAACACATTAATCAAATCAAAATACCGATCGGAATGTATCTCAAAGACTTACCACCTTACGGAGCAACTTCATCACGATCAAGGCACCAGAGCGGGGAATGAGTCAGGAGCTTCAATGGACTAATCGGCGAGAGGTAAAATCCTCACCACATGCCACGAAGTCGGGCCTCGACTCAAGAAGTCATAGATGGCATCCGCCCATCTTTTGACTATCCTGTCTTCTTTACGGTCTCCTTCCACTTGGGGTTTTCACTTGCTCTAGTTCCGGCGAAGTAGAGGCCATCGTCTTTCGTAACCGTCATGTAAAACCAGTACTTTTTCCATGACGACCACGAAGATTTCGCGTACATGAGGATGTACTCATCGGCCTTCCCGTCATGAAGACGCAATGTGCATTCCCCAGGAGCTGCTTCAGATTTTGCCGCAGATTTTTCCATCACCATGCGGTAGAAATAACTAAAGAGCTTCAAGTTCGGTTGTATTCCCAGATATGCCTCGCATAAATATGCGAAAATACTGATATTTGCGATCGAATTTGGGGCCAAATTCACTAATTCCACCCCGTAATGTTCAAGAACGCGGAGAAGGAATTTGTGTACCGGTAATCTCAGCCCACATTCGATGTAGGCAAGAAAAACAGGGAATTCCTCATCTTCACGGCTCGGAAAATGCTCTCCGATCGCGGTCTCCAATTAATCGATTCCTATCCGGGAGCATTCCCATCTTCGCCAAAGCCTCAAGCTTTTTCTTGCCCAATTCAAGGCAACCACTTTGTAATCTGCTCCGACATGGCGAAAATCCTCAAGGATGAGTAGTGAAAGTTGGAGACTTCGTGGTTGGAAGAACAGAATAAACTCGGAGGATTTCTCGAGAAGCTAAAGGGAATCGAAGGGATTTTGGAAGCATAAAATTCTAAGATCTCGTGAGAGGAGATTTTATAAACTTAGATACTTTGAAGGATTCCCACAAAGTCCAAACCGACAAAAAGCATCTTTTTGCTCAAGCGAACAGAGGAACTCTTCGTTTCCCAAGGCAAGTTCTCAACTTTAAAGTGAACACAGACCGCCGTATACCACGACATTAAATGGGTTCCGCCTGATACGATTTCATCGGAAAAAGGTATATACGACCAGTTCATTTAAAGTTCGGGGCTAGGTGGCGAGGATTAAAACCTCTATGTATTATTTTAATACATAATAAAAGAACATAAAAGACCAAAGTATTCTAAAGGTTACTTAATGGGTACACGTGGGATGAGGCTTTGTGCCTAATCCCGACGGATAACCGCTAAATAAAATTATTGGTGGTATTTCTTATCGTATGATAAATGGAACACGTGCTATCGTTCCAAACCATGCGATGGTACAACCACGAGACATCGACTATTAACCACCCTACGGTTAAGCTTTTCACGAGTAAACGCAAGGAAGTTAGCACGTTGCTAAGCGCTCCACCGTTCCGACTAGTCGTAACGTTTCACGAGGACGTCTTCTCCGAGAGTAATCGCCACCTCTTGGAAGTTATTTAAAGGTGAAGCGCAGAAGAGCGAAGGGACGAGAGAGACAACAAGGCCAAGACCAACAAAGACAAGAACAAGGATAGTTCAACAAGAATACCAGAAGCCTAAGCGGTGGAATTAGAAGCTAGATAATCGGACTTAGACTCATATTCTAAGTCGATTACGATGCTAGACATTCCCCATTCGGTGTAATTGAGTAGTACTTAGCCACATCTTGTAAAACCAGTTCATATCAATAGCGACCCTCATTCCATTCCGGATATTCCACGTCATTTTCCTCGTTCATTTTTCAGAAGATCGGCGACTTGATTTTCCTAGCGACGCAATATCACTTACCTTCGCATTTATGAATCATTGCTACCTCTATTGTCCTCACAAAATTCTTTAGAAATTTAAAGACGACTACAACAACATACTTCATTCATCACAAATGTTATTATGTAGTCTAACAAATTTCAGACTCTTAAGATTCTACTTAAAATCACAAACGTGACCAACCAACCTTGTCACCACCCATTTATTTCCAAAAAATAATAACCTACAAACAGGATTTGCTAAAGGTATTACCTCACAAAATTTGATATTTATTCCCACACAATTATTTCAATCAGATTAATAAAATAGTAATGTTATTATTTTAAATCGCCCAATGGTTACGACTTGGTAGTAGTTGCTCAACCATCAGCGATCGATCCAAGTCGCTAACCAATCGGATGACTAGGCGCAGTGTCGCTCATTGCTAAGCAACTTTGGCTAGTCGCCCAATGGTTGAGCGACTAGTCCTAAGTCGTCCAATGGCACAAATGTACAAAGGATTATTTTGTAAAATAAAAAGGTATATTATCGTATCTTGGAATAAATAATTGATTATTAAAAAATTCAGCGCCAAAGCATCCTTGGCTATCGCGGGTGGACCCCAATTGTCACCGCCAAAACAAAGCTCGTGACGTAATAGTCAAAACACACGCTTATAATTAAATCAAAGCCCGTAGAAAAGTGTAAGGTTTAAGAATTTTTTAATATATTATTTTAAAAGATAATTACAAAAACTAGGTAGTTGAAATGAAAAATTACAAAACTAAGCTTACTGTCGCCAATTGGAATGGCGATCGATAGAGGGCTCAACAACATTCGTAACCCCTTGTCGCTAGCGGTTGAATTGGCGATAGGAACCTATCACCAAGTCAACTCGCGATAGGGGTCCTTTTCTATTTTAAAATTAGAAAACCATCATTTCAAATGGCTTATAGGGATCCCGTAAGTCCTTGTCATCATTCCAAATGTGTGAGAACCCCGATCAGATCCGTTTCAAGCTAAGTGATTACGTCAAAAGCGTAACACTTAACGTAGAGACCTAAAATGATTCCGAGGATCCGGATATGTGTCTCATGTTAGCTCCCTAAGGATCAATGGTTAACATGCATGCATCTAAACACAACATTGCATTCACATCCATACACAATATACAAGAATAATATAATCGTGATTTACAACAACATTAAATAGAAACTTAAGGTATAAGTTTGCATAAGTGGACCGATCAGCCAACTCTTAACAACACAAATAAATCGTGAGTGGAGGATAAACTTAGAAATAAAAGAGAAAGAGCCGAAGTTGGCATGCCCAAACCCACAAGCAACCAACTCAGGGTTAAAGTCGTAGCGTTCAAGTATTTAACCCAATTTGAATCTAATTCTCACCTACAACATGGACAATGCAATTGAGTACAAAAATGTACACACTAGACTTACTTAATAGCAACATATAATAAATGCATTCAAGTGTCAAAGTAAAGCTTACATGGTTCATTTTCAGCATAAAGCAAGTTTTTCATTGAGATAAATCGATATAGATTCAAATTGCCATTTGTAAAACATTTTTTTGAAAACTTATATAATCAGTAGGTAATCCCAAATTCATGATCAACAATAGTAGATACTCCCAATATAATCAACATAGTAGATACTCCAAATATAATCAACACGCTAAACTTCCGCTCGGGATAACATTTTAGAATTGAACAAACTAACACACTGACATAACATTTTCAACCATAACCCAAACCCAATTTCCCATAAACTAACTTTGCATGCTTTCCCACAAGCGATGTCCATGATCGGGGACATGGCTATTCAAATAGATTTATTTACTCTCCAAAGGTGTACAACTTTATCCACACGAGACCCTTATGGGAAAATAAGAAAACGCTTAACATGCCCCCACTAGATTGACAAGAGAACTATTAAACATTAAGAACAACAATTGTCAATCTAATTATATTTTGATAACTAACACACAACAAATTATTTAGCCAAGCCTTCACCATTATTCGGACGTGGTTGTACGTAAGACTTGGTTCATCACACCACGTAATCCGGTCCTCAAATACCCGTGATGGGTCTACGCAACCGACCACCTCCCTTCATCACCTTGTCACCCGGCCCGTGCAACACACAACAAACGCTACCCAACAAGTCCACAATAGCCCGATGCGAAGATCTGGATATATTCCTCAAATTCAACATAATTCAATTCATATAATCCTCAAATTTCATCAAGTTTCAATTCAATCCATCGCCAAAGGACTAGCTCAATCAACCGCTTTCGACTACAACTATTAACATGGCTAAGCCTCGTTCTATAAATTAGCAAACCTTCCCATAGAACATATATACTTAATCATTCAAGGTAAAAGGGTAATCAACATTCAAAGGAGGGCCAATGCAGCAAGTGGATATAACTAAACTACCCATTTGACATACAAGTATTTGAAATTAGGCAATGAATAGAATACTTCAAAAACAACATAGATACATTTCCGAAATTAATAGGAATTCAACTTGCATCAAAGGATGGAACTGCTTGACTTTACTTCTTTGGATGGTCCATGTGCTGTTGATAACCACTCTCGATCACACCCAAACCTTCGTAAACTATCGAATGAACGAGAATATCGAATAAGAACAATAACACCGAAAACATCCCAAAATCCAATATCATCCAAAATGCATGAAAATTAAACAGTAGGTAAAATATGATTTTAGATGAATTTAGGTGAAATAATTATTTCATTTGGATTTAGAATGTGAAAGTTATAGTAGTTTGAATCTCAGATTTCTAGAAAATCCAATTTAATTAGAATCTACTATTGTTCATTCGAATTTCATTATTTGGTCAAAATTTCAGAGAACAGGGGAGGCAAAAGGATTACATAGGAAAATAGAGAATAATATTCTAAGATCAAAATAACTTGATTTGTCTTATTTGGAGTTTTTGTGATTTAGTTATGAATTTTCAAAGTTAACGGCCTTTTTCTAGTTAAAAAATAACTCAGTTTTGGATCACTCTCCACAAACTATATTTTCTGTGATAGTGACAAGGTTGAAACCTATTTTAAAATAAATTTCATCTAAAATGAAAAAATAACAAAACTGGTTTCACTCATTTTGGAGTTAAGATGAATTAGTTATGCATTTTGAAGTTAATTGCATTTTTAGTGTATAAAACAAACCATTTCGGAATTTCTATTAGCATTTAGTATTTTTCTTACTGAAATCTACCTTAGCTTTAGCCTCTCGACAGTGGAGCCCAGCGCACAGTGTGTTTTTTCTATTTAATTCAATTAAAATGCGCATGACAGTGGGACCCAATAGTCATAGACTCGCACACCGAATAAAGTGCGAGAGACTCGTCCACAAGACAATGCATGTGGTCTACTGGGGCTGGTTACTATGCACTCATGGCCTTGGGCCCACATGTAATAGTCTTGGGCCATTAAGTGCCAATCATTAACCCAATTAACTATTGATTTGCGAACAAAGATTCGTTATTACTTACTAATCATCGCTCTAAACCCCTAATGACATTGCTACAGAACGGTCGGAAATTCAACAAAATGTCGCCTGCTTCACCGGAGCCCTCTGGTGGACTCTGGCTTCACCGAGCCCCGCCACTCGACTCGGCCACAGAGCACTAGCCAAGGCCTGCATCGGGACCAAGATAGCTTGGCGCACCTTAGGGTGCTAGCGGTATACGGAGTGGCCTATATTGGCAGCCAGCTAACTACAAGGACGGCAGAATCGGCCAAATGCACACGCGTGCTAACCCAAGGACAAATTGAGCAAAATAAAGCAGTGCATGAGCTACCTAGGGACTCCTTGAAGCTTACCATAAAGAAGAAGAAAACAAACCTGGGAGGCTTGTTATAGGTCGCCTATGGCAAAGGTGGCTCGGGTAGGTCTATCAGGTAAGGCACTGCAAGATGAGGCCGACAAAGAATGGTTGGGAAAGCTCTGCGTGAGTGGTGTATAAGGTGTCAATGCATGGAATCGAAACTAACTCACCAGATCGACAATGCGGCTGAAGGAAGTGTTCTTGGCCGAAAAGGGAGGAATTTCCAAAGCCGAGTATTCCTGAAAGTGAATGTAAAAATTGATTGAGGGGAATTCATGCCCATGCTTTTAAGACATGATATGACGACAAACCCGAGTTAGGAACTCACCAGAGATACGGATGGCACTAAGTGGAGCATTTCAGACTGTGCTCTAGAGCCGAGGGTCACACTCTGCTCCGAAGTGCTAGAGACAAAGACAAGGGCCGCATTAGTTCAAATGAGCATGACGAGGAAGTAGAAAAGGGGGACACCATAATGCAAAGCTCACCCACGTGAGCTACTTATAGAAGCGTCCTCCTCTTCTCGCCGAGAAGAGAAGTGGGCTTAAAAGAGAGGGTAGAGCTGGTTTTGAGCGAGTCCAAGGATGGAAATGGTGATGGTGTAAGCTGAGTGCAGCTCTAGGGTTGGTCATGAGGGACTGTGGATGACTCGGATCGATGGAGCGGTTTCGAAGGGCTTGTCACAGGAGCCTAACGCTCAACGCCACGCAGTGCCATGCCGAGAGGAGAGGGATAAACCCGGAACAGGTTGGTCCGGGTGGTAGTGGCACAGCATGGTGCGGCCAAAGTAGATGGTTGGGTCACCGTGGTCCAAGTCCAACAAAGAGTGGCTCGGCCATGTCCGAACGAACGAGCGTAAGAACCACACGATTAAGATCGGTCCGGTCCGATCATATCGGCTGTTCAAACAGGTCCAAACGGGTGTGCTAGTTTCGGGCGGACTCCGCTTGGTGCATCTAAGAGGTTTGGTCGAATCAGTCGAGTGGGTTGGGCCGAGTCCTCCTCAAAGGGGTTTAGGTTGGGTTTGAGTCAAAAGTGTTTGACTGATTTAATTTTTAATCTTCCACTTTGACCTGAGCTACTATTTATAGAAAGAAAATTTCTAAAATTTTGACATAAATCAAAGGGGTTCCTGGGATGTTCTAGTACCCATATAAAATCTTAAACACCACTTTTCATTTGTTATTTGCTTAATTTAAATTCAAACCTAGATTGGTTTGTTGAAAGGAGTTTGAATTCTGTGGGTCAAATTAGGTTCAAAAAATTTGGAAAAAATTATATTTATTCATGATAATCATTATTGTATTTGAATAAATTATTTCCAAAAGAGGATCATAAGTTTTTGTTATTGTTTTGTTTTGGAGCTTAAATTTGTAGTGCATGTTTAAACTTTTGATTAAGATTTTCTAAGTGCAATAAAATACGCAAATATTTCAAAAACAACATGCATGTTAATGAGATGCATACTAATTATCATTAATTCACTTGGGGATGTTATAAATCTCTTACAAAAGATCTCGTCCCAAAGATCTCTTGTAGGTTGGGAGTTGGACAGAAGGTTCTAAAAGATACAACATCTGTTGTCTTGATTTCCTTCAAAGATAGTGCTAAGATAACCTAACAAGGTTACAAGAAATTTCTATTACATTTTCCTTTCCATTGTTTTGTTTAACCTTTCCTTTCTTGATCCGAAGGCACTTTAGATGTATGAAAAAGGTCGGATATTCAGTTCAAGATCCGCTCTTCATGCTCCCAAGTTGCTTCATCCTCAAAGATGGTTGCTACATTAAACCTTCAAGAACTTGATGACACGATTCCTTGTCTTGCATTCCATTTCTTCAAGAATGCGAATTGGGTGCTCCCCGACAAGAAAGATCGGATTGTAAATCGAGATTTTCCAAATTGGTTGCTTTGGTTGGGACTCGAAGACACTTCTTCAGTTGTGAAACATGGAAAACATTGTGCACATCTGAAATTCATGGTGGCAACTCCAACTCGATAGACCACCGATCCTCGCTTTGCGTAATTTAGAAAGGACCGATGTAGCGAGGAGCCAACTTGCCTTTGATTTGAAAAACGCTGCATTCTTTTTATCGAGAGACTTTAAGGTAAACATGATTATCCACCTCAAAACTCAACTCAAGGTCAACGGTCAAGATAGCTGTTTTGGCGAGATTGAGCCATCCGTAGTCTCTCCCCGGATCTCACGAACTTGCTCTTTGGCTTCATTTATCAAGTCTGGTCCAAAGAATTGTCTCTCCCCGCACTTTGACCAGTTGAGTGGTGTCCTACACCTTCTCTCATATAGTACTTCGAAAGGTGACCATTGGAGGCTTGCTTGATAGCTATTGTTATTGAGAATTCCGCTAATGACAAGCATTTATCCCATTTCTTGCCAAAGGACAGCACACATGCTCTCAACATGTCGTCTAAAATTTGATTCACCCTCTCGGTTTGGCCTCTAGTTTATGGTGGTAAGGCTAAAGGACAATTGAGTTCCTATTGCTTCATGGAGGCAATTCCAGAAATGTGAAGTAAATTGAGTACCTGATCGGAAACAATTCTCTTAGGCACACCATGGAGACATACAATTTGGGGAGATGTACAACTCGCCAATTGGTTTCCGAATAAGTGGTCTTGATGGGAAGAAAATGAGCAACTTTCGACAACTAGTCGACAATTACCTATATGGAGTTGTACCCTTGTTATGCTCTTTGAAGCTCGGTGATGAAATCCATGCCGATTTCATCCCATTTCAATGGGTAGGGGCTGAAGCATACCCACTGCCTTTGGTGCTCGGCCTTCACCCGCTGACATATGTCACATTCCACAACAAAGCGTGCAATTTTTGCTTCATTCGAGTCCACCACAATTTTTGCTTCAAGTCTTGATACATTTTTGAGCTTCCCGGATGAATGGAGAAAAGCGAATCATGGGCTTCATGAAGGATTAATTCTTTAAGCTTCTCATCATTTGGTATAACCAATCGCTTTCCGAACCACAAAACACTTTGGTGGTCTTCGGAGAAACACTTGGCTTTGTTAGCTTTCATTTCCTCCTTAATTCTTTCCATACCCTTATCATTTTTTTGGGCAGTCTTGATCTGGTCCTTTAGGTAGGTTTCACTTCCAAGGCAGCGAGAAACCTCGCTAACCATCTCCAAGTTGAGCTGTTGAAAATCATTGCATAGGGCCTCCGCTTGAAGTCTAATCGAAATGCGCTTGCATTATGATTTTCAGCTCAATGCATCGCAACAACATTGGCTTTCCTGGATGATAATGAAGTCCCAAATCATAGTCCTTGATAAACTCAAGCCATCTTCTTTGCCTTAGATTCAGATCGGCTCGAGTGAAGATATATTTCAAACTTTTGTGATCAAGTAGACTTCACAATGGCGTCGACAAGGTAATGCCGCCATATCTTCAAAGCATGAACCACTGCTGCAAGCTCAAGGTCATGAGTGGGATAATTCATCTCATGAGGCCTCAATTTCCTCGATGCATATGCCACAACTTGGCCTCTTGCATAAGAACGCAACCAAGACCATGGTGGGATGCATCGCAAAGAGATATCAAAGTTTTTGTGGATATCCGCGTAACTAACACCGAGCGAGAGGTTAGACAATCCTTCAACATCTGAAAGCTCGCTCACATTCCGCCAACCATTCAAACTTCTTTTCTTTCTTCAACAATTGGGTCATTGGTCTTGCAATTTCGAGAAATTTCAATGAAACGGCGGTAATAACCTCGCAAGACCGAGGAAGTCATGCTAATGTCGGAGACGGACTTAGCTATCTCCAATTAAGAACATCTTGAACTTTGATTAGATCCACAACAACTCCTCCTTCGAATAGCTCATGACCCAAAAAGGAGACTTTCTTTAGCCAAAATTCACATTTATCGAATTTTGCATAAAGTCGATGTTCGAAGCTTTTCCAACACAAGTCGAAGGTGTTCTTCATGCCCCTTCAGTTTTGGAGTATATGAGAATGTCATCGATAAATACAACCACAAATTTATCCAAATACTCCATAAACACCGAGTTCATAAGACTCATGAACAAGGCCGTGCATTCGCCAAACCAAAGAACATAACAAAGGTACTCAGATAAGCCATAACAAGTGGAGAATGCCGCCTTGGGAATGTCTTCAGATCTGATCCTAACTTCATGATAGCCCAATCTCAATTCAATTTTGGAGAATATACAGGAACCGTCATTTGGTCGAATAAATCATCAATCCGTGGGAAGGATACTTGTTCTTGATGGTAACCTCATTCAACGGATGGTAGTCAACACACATCCAAAGACTGTGGTCCTTCTTCTTCACAAACATAGCCAGACATCCCCAAGGTGAGGAGCTAAGCCTCAATGAATCCCTTCTCTTGACGCTCCATGAGTTGCTTCTTCAATTCAACTAACTGATTTGGCGGTATTCGTAAGGATGTTTTGAAATTGAGTCGCTCCCGAGCTGAGCTCGATCATGAATTCAACTTCTTGTGCGGGTGGCATGCCCTGTAGTTCCTTAGGAAATACATCTGGGAACTCACACACCACCGAACTTCACTCAATTCAATTCTTCGCCGCTAAGGGCTTAGAGATGTGGATGCTCCAATTTCGCACCATTTCGACTTGAAAACCAAGAGGACTTGTGAGAGTGATAGCCTATGGGCACAATCAATTTGACTATGGTTCTTGGATAGCCAATTCATCCCAAGAATAACATCAAGGCCTACTAAATTTATCATAATAAGATTGGCCGTAAACTTAACCCCTTTGATATCAATCTCGACTTCACGACATTCATGAATGCTTCTCATTTCTCGAACCCGTGATTGAATCATCATAGGTGCGAGCATCAAGCTGAGTGATATGTTATGGAGTGTAGAAAAACCTCTCGGACATGACGGAATGAGAGGCCCCAGTCGAACCACATGGTTGCAGGAGTCAAATTGACTAGAAATATACCCAACACGACGCCGAAAGTGCCTCCTGCTCCTCCTCCGCAGGTGGTGACATGGTTGACATGAGCACGATCGGGTTCTGAAAAGTGGCATCGGACCTCTAATCAAAGGATGTTTCAAGGTCTTGGCGCTGATCGAAAATGGCTTACGCTTTCCGCATAAAAATCCACAAATGCCCCTTGACATCAGCAAGTGAAACAAGTAACTTGCTTGTTTCTGGATGGAGTTAGCTTCCACACTTTCTTTCCGGTTGCCCTTGCTGGATATTTTGTGGAGGTGGATGATACACTTGCATAGAAACTCTCAGAGGTGCTGGGACTTGGAATTCAGGAGGGATGGGCTACCAAGCACACGATTCTTGAAAACTGCGGCTTGCTAAAATTTGTGCAACCCTCTTGCATTTTCGCAATTCCACAACTGCTTGCATTTTATCCTCCTCCACAATAGCCTTATCAACCAATTATTGGAAGTCACAAGTTGTGTACGCGAGTTTCAACAGATCACTTCGCTAGCCTGCTCATGAACTCGGTCTTGCTTCCTTGCATCGATGGAGACATCGTCCGAGCGTGTCGAGCCAAATGATTGAACTCGTAGAGATACTCTATCACGGATTGTTTGTCTTGCTTCAGTGCGAGGAATTCACGCCTCTTGATACTCACTATGCTTGAGGGAACATGTGCCGCTCGGAAAGTTGTCCGAAACTCGTCCCATGATGGAACGTGACTGTCGGACTACATGGCATAAATATTATCCCACCATGCACAAGCTGCCCCTTCAAGTTGGTTGAGGCATAGAAGACCTTCTCGTTGTTAGCACAATGAGTGGTTATCAACCTCCGCCAATGGTACGGTTAATCATCGGCCTCGAGAGGATCCTCCGAATGAAAGAACACGAGATACTTCGGGCTCAAAAAATTAGCAAATCGGGAGCTATAGAGACTGGCTCCTCCCACTGCCATTTGAGCACCTTGGACACTGGCGGTGTTCTGAGCAATTTTCTGCAAGATTAGAGTCTGGTCTTGATGACTCCGTTTCATCTAGGCCAGCACTTCAGCCATGGATGGCTGAGGTGGAGTCACTTCTTCTTGCCGACCCACGTGCTGAAATTGCGGGTCGGGGTGCTCCGGATTGCGCGCCAGAGGATTCAGGGCTGATCATCGCTGGTCTGGGACCCACGGCTATGATTCCTCCATTACCTCGACATCAAATGAGTTTTATGACCTCGACATCCGATTGCCATACAAATCGTTAGCAACCGGCAAAATAAACGAGGGAAAAGCATAAGGTAAGCAATTGATAGTAGGGGTGCCTTAACCTAGCATGAATGCACAATAAAAACACAGTTATGCAACATGAAATGGGGTGCTATAGTCCAGGTGGACAGCACAAGATACAAATGAAAACACAATGAGTTTTCCAACATAGTTGCGATACTACTACTCAGAGGCTTATGCACAACTACTTGGAACAAAAAGCGGGCAAATGATTCCCACAAATTCCAGTGTCTATGGCTAAGTAATAATATCATTAGGGTGTATAATACCTAAGGATATTCGCTAACTTAATATTAAAATCGCAGCAAGGTGTCGCTCTTCTCGCCCTTCCGCCAATGCTCTTCACGGTGATTATTTAACATTTCTAGTGTTGGCATGCCCAAACCCACAAGCAACCAAGTAGGGTTAAAGTCGCAATATTCAAGTACTTAACCCAATTTGAACGACTTCTCACCGCAACATGGACAATGCAATTGAGTACAAAATGTACTGCAAGACTTCTTAATAGCAACATATAATAAATGCATTCAAGTGTCAAAGGAAAGCTTACATGGTTCATTTTCAGATAAAGCAAGTTTTTCATCAAGATAAACGATATAGATTCAAATTGCCATTTGTAAAACATTTAGAACACTTATATAATTAGTAGGTAATCCCAAATTCATGATCAACAACAGAGATACTCCAAATATAATCAACACACGAACTTCCTGCTCATGACACAATTCATTGCTTAATAAATCAACACGCAGACTTCTCGCTCATGATAACATTTCAGATCTAAACAAACTAACACAATGACATAACATTTCCAACCATAACCCAAACCTAATTTCCCATAAGCTAACTGTGCATGCTTTATCATAAGCGATGTCCATGACCGGGGACATGGCTATTTGAATAGATTTATTTACTCTCCAAAGGTGTACAACTTTATCCACACGATATGAACACCTCGTACCGTCGCCATGCACTCTTCCATAGGAGTGTGACTGAGATATCATAACGAGGCCGTTATAATGCCATGTGCTAACTATCAAACCACCCGAGAACAGAATCCCATGGCGATCGAATTCGGCCGCCTAGAACCATAGGTGAACCCCTGTGTAAGTAAGTCCCTTACAAAAAAAGAGGCCCTTAAGGGCAAATAAGGAAATGCTTAACATGCCCACACTAGATTAACAAGAGAACCATTAAACATTAACAATAACAATTGTCAATCTAACGTATTTTGATAACTAACACACAACAAATTATTTAGCCAAGCCTTCACCATTATCCAAGGCAGGGTTGCACGTAAGACTTGGTTCAACACACCACGCATCGGTCCTCAAATACCCAGACGGGCTATGCGAATCGAGACCACCTCCCTTCATCACCCTATCACCCATTCAAGTCCAACACACAAAAATACTACCCAACAAGTCCACAATAGCCCGATGCGAAGATCTGGATATATTCCTCAAACTCAAAATAATTCAATTCATATAATCCTCAAATTTCGCAAGTTTCATTCAATCCATCTACCGATGGACTAGCTCCAAAGAACCGCTTGCCACAACTATTAACATGGCTAAGCCTCGCTTTTATAAATTAGCAAACCTTCCCATAGAACATATATCCTTAATCACTCAAGGCAAAAGGGTAATCAACATTCAAAGGAGGGCCAATGTAGCAAGTGGATATAACTAAACTACCCATTTGACATACAAGTATTTGAAATTAGGCAATGCATAGAATACTTGAAAAAAACAACATAGATACATTTTCAAAATTAATAGGAATTCAACTTGCATCAAAGGATGGAACTGCTTGCCTTTACTATGGATGGTCCATGTGCTATTGATAACCACTCTCGGTCACAACCGAACCTTCGTAAACTATCGAATGAACGAGAATATCGAATAAGAAAAATAACACCGAAAACATCCAAGAATTCAATATCATCCAAAATGCTTGAAATTTATACAGTGGGTAGATTATGATTTTATATGAATTTAGGTGAAATAATTATTCCATTTGGATTTAGTATGTGAAAGTTATAGTAGTTTGAATCTCTTTATTTTGAAAATCCAATTTAATTAGAATTGTTATCGCTTCACCTAATTTAATTAGTTGGTCCAAATTTGCAGAGCAGTGGGGAGGCAAAAGATTACATAGGCAAATAGATAATAATATTCTAAGATCAAAATAACTTGATTCGTCTTATTTGGAGTTTTTGTGATTGAGTTATGAATTTTCAAAGTTAATAGTCTTTTCTAGTTAAAAAATAACTCAGCTTTTGGATCACTCTCCACAAACTATATTTTCTGGGATAGTGACAAGGTTGAAACCTATTTTAAAATAAAGTTCATCTAAAATGAAAAATAACAAAACTGGTTTCACTCATTTTGGAGTTAAGATGAATTAGTTATGCATTTTTGAAGTTAATTGCATTTTTAGTGTATAAAACAAACCATTTCGGAATTTCTATTAGCATTTAGTATTTTTCATCAAGTCTACCCTAGCTTTAGCCTCTGATAGTGGTGCCGAAAGACGTTGTGTGTTTTTCTATTTAATTTCAAATTAAAATGCGATCGACAAAGGGACCCAATAGTCATAGACTTAGACATCGAATAGTGCGAGACCTCACCACAAAGATAGTGCATATGGTCTACTGAGGGGCTGGTTACTATGCACTCATGGCCTCGCCCACATGTAATAGACTCGGCCATTAGGGCCAATCATTAACCCAGTTAATCGCTGATTTGCCGACAAAGATTTGTTATTAATTACTAATCATTGCTCTTAAACCCTAATGACATTGCTATAGGAACGGTCAAAAATCCAACAAAATCTCGCTCAAGCATTACTGAGCTCCCGCTGCAACTCTCGCCATGGCGCTTAGCCAAGGCTCGATTGAAATCAGATTAGCTTGGCGACCTTAGGGTGGCAAGCAAGCAAGCACTGAGGGTTTATATCGGCCAGCTCTGGCTTCGAAGCGAAGTGGTGAACTCGCCAAATGCGCATGTGCAACCCAATTACGAATTGAGCAAAATAAAGCGGCATGAGCTACCTAGGGACTCCTTGAAGCTTACCATAAAGAAGAAAACGGCCGAGGTTTCTGGATAGGTCGCCACTTAATGGCGGCAGCCGACTAAGTAGGTCTATCAGGATAAGGCACCTACAAGATAAGGCCGACAAAGAATGGTTGGGAAAGCTTTCGTGAGTGGTTTATAAGGTGCCAATGCATGGAATCGGAAAATAACTCACCAGATCGACAATGGGGCTGAAGGGAGTGTTCTTGGCCGAAAAGGGAGGAATTTCCAAATCCGAGTATTCCTGAAAGTGAATGTGAAAATTGATTGAGGGGTGTAACATCCCAAAGAATGGTTTTTATTTCAAATGTATAAAAATGAGTAGAAATTAAAACTTTTGATGCCTCCTGATATCATTTGAATTTTCTGGAAATTTTCCCCAAGGGTTTCCTAATTTCCAAGACTGATGCTTCAATTGATGGAAGCATAACCCTTAAAAACTCCATAAGCAAATCTTGTGATCATTCTTTAGGATTATTTTTTGTAGCTTCTAGATCACCTTGGTGACCCCTCTGAAAAATTTCATAATTTTTGGATTTTATTTGTTATTTCAATAGAGCTAGTCAAACCTGTTGGTCCCTTAGTCAAACCCCTAGGGCAGCACATTGTGATTTTTCTAGAGATAAATTATTTTCATGAAAAATTATACAAGGTTGTTCCTAGAGTCAGAAGCCTCCTGTAAAAATTTTAGAATTTTTGGAGCTACAGAGCCACCTCTAAAAATTCCCTTTCTCTCTTAGCATGTTTATCCAAAACTTGAATTCACTGTTGGACCAACTGAGCCACTTTGACTCGGCCGAACCCAACCACTTAACCAAACCGACCCAACCATCTTTTAGCATCATGGACCATCTGATTTGAAATCGATGGACCAGCCCAATCCTTCATCGCATCACTCCCACCTGCTTTGCCGACGCTGGGGCCCAACTCACGTTTCTTGTCTCCACGCCGCTAACGCCTCGCCACTCGCCGAGCGTGGCGTGGAGAGCTCCTCACCATTAGTCACCCAACTCCGTGCCCCGGTTTGAGACCATGCACACGTGGTTTGGCTGCCACCTCCGCCCGCCCACGCCCAATCACCTCCCTACCTACACTGCCACTCAGAAGCGCCCATGGACCGAGCTCACCTTCACCGCCTCTCCACACGAACTCTCCATCCTCCAGCTATAAAATCTTCCCTAAGCTTTTTCCTTCTTTTGCAACCCCGAGCCACTTCCCTACCTATCTCCTACTCTCGCCAAGCCCGAGCACCATTGATCTCGAGCTCTAGAGCTCGGCCGAGACGCCGCCAAGTGCCACAAGTGTTCCTAACCACTTCTCCACATCACATTATGTTTTAAGGACTTGAGAAGTTATTCCCAACCTAATTTGGCTTTTGGTTCCGCAGAACCACCACAATCGTGTTTCTTCCCATCTCCCAGTGAGCACCTTCTTCACCGTCGCCACCCTCCGATGAGGTAGACTTCGATTCATCCCTCATTAACCATCTCGGTATCGCTTGATCTTCCTCTACCCTCATTGTCCTCCCTCTTCGCCTGTGAAGCTTCACGCATGGAAGCTCCATCGCCGCCATTGATCGCCGCCAAGACGATCCCAGCCTAGCTCGCTTACCCCACGCCACTCGTAGCTTCACCGAAGTTCCCATGATGCCTGCGCGCATTGGTTTGCCTTTGGAGCCATCGCCCACGCCAGCCTTCTTGGTCGTAGTTTCCACCGCTATAGCTCGTCGCACCGCCGCCAGCGCCATCGCAAGCCTTGCCGCCAGGCCGTTAGCTTCGCCTCGCACTGTGTTTCCATTTTGTCTTTAGCCGGTGCCACCATGGACCCTACCTACCGGCAAAAGCGAGCGAAAGCTCAAGAACCGAGAGTGCCTTTCGTTGTCGATTTGGGCATTTCTTGTAGCATGATCATTAGCATTTAAACGTTGTCTTAAGCGTGGTTTAGTGTTGAGTTAGGTGTAATGTTCCGCTGATGAGTGGACCCTTGTATCTGGTTAAGAGATTGAGTGTTGTTAGTACACTTTCTATTAAGCAAAACGTATTTCGTATGCTTAAAACCAAACTTGTTTTTATAAATGGAAGACGATTTACAAAATGCCTTCAACGTTTTTGGTCAAGTGGGTCAAGTTGACCGAGTCAGCTGTGGACCGTGGGACCCTTCTGTCAGTCACCGTGGCTAGGACTAGGCTGGGTATCAAATGGATTAAATGCTTATATATTTTCCAAAATGCTTTAACTGTGTACTAAAAATTGCTTTAAACTTCAAAATTTCATAAGTATTTCATTTCAACTCCTTTTTGGATGATTCAAATTTTGTTGGGTTACATTTTTAGTGTACTTTATTTTGGTATAGTTTTTGAGACTTGTTACTATTCTAGAAACTCTTGTTAATAATTTTACTTTTGGTTTAGATTTATTTTGCACTAAAAGTTGTTCTAACTTGAAAAATGCATAAGTTTTTCTCTATAACTCCAAATGGGGTGAAATCAGTTTTGTTGGAATCCTCTGTTAGTATACTTTAATGTAGAATAGGTTTTGAGCATGTTACTATCTCTGAAGATCTTATTTTACAAATGTTTTGTACACTACTTTCATGTCTTGTGTATGGATTGGATGCTATATTTTGTGGAGTATATGTACTGCTCCTAGGAGGTACATACTACTCTGAGGCACGGAATATTTGGTTTGTGATGCTAGGGTCAAGTGGATGGCTAAGAATTACAAGTTAAATACCCCGACGGCTTACAAGGGGAATTCATGCTCATGCTCTAAGACACGATATGACGGCAAACTCGAGTTAGAACTCATCGAGATATGGACGGCACGATGGAGCTGCTTTGATCAGCCTAGAGTCGAGGGTGACACTCCTGCTCCGAAAAGCCGGAGACAAAGACAAGGGCCAAGATTAGTTCAAATGTGCATCGCGAGGAAGTAGAAAAAGGGGGACACCATAATGCTAAGCTCACCCATGCGAGCCACTTATAGTGTCCTCCTCTTCCTCGGCGAAGAGAAGTGGGCTAAAAGAGAGGGTAGAGCCGGTTTTGAGGAGTCCAAGGACGAAAATGGTGACGGTGTGAGCTAGCGGAGGTCCATGGTTGGTCTGCGAGGGACGATGGATGACGGCGCTGACGGAGCGATTTCGAGGCGCTTGGTCGAGCGGAGCTCGACGCCACGCTTGTGCCAAGAAGAGAGAGGATGAACCCGACAAAGTTGGTCCGGGTATAAAGGTAGGCAGCACGTGCGCCGAAGATGATGATGACGTGGCCAGTTGGACCCACAAGACAATGAGAGAGGCTCGGAAGAAACCACGAAGCGAACGACGCAAATGTAGGCGATGGAGGTGGGGTCACAAGGCATGTGCGCGGAGAGAGAAATGGAATGGGCCAGCAGGAAGTTGGGCCAAGCGAGAATTAGGCCGCATGCCCAATTTGGATTGGAATAGGAAGTGGGTTTCACTAATACTATTTATGAGATTTTAATAATTTTTCTTTTTAGAAAATAGCAAGAAATCCAAATAAAACTTAGAAAATAGCAAATGCACTCTTAAAAAATTATAGAAAATATATCCAAGCACATAGAATCCAAATAAAATAATTTTGATAATGGTTGATGTTGACATCAATCACATTAAATTTTTTGAACTCGAAAATTCCATTTAAGCTTTTAACTTTACAAGAAAAATTCAAATGGTTATTTTTCTTTTAAAACTTCAAAATGCATCAAAATTTGGGATGTTACAAACCTTCCCCTTAAAGGAATCTCGCCCCGAGATTCGGCCGACTAGAGAATAGGTTTTGATGCAGGTCTAACTTAAAAGCTTACTGAAATGACGCTCGAATCGACCGAACCTCTTCGCAAGGACGTGATTCAAACCTTCCCATTGATGCAGTTTGATGGAGTCCTGGTAGCTTGATTTGGAGTCTGAGGCATTCCTCTTCCTGCTCCTGGTAAAGAAGACCTGGCTGGTGTAGCTCCCAAATTGAAAGGAATTGGTGTTGGCCCTTGCTTCTGCAGACACTTGTTAGCATAATGACCTATCTCACGGCAGTTGTAACATTGAACCCTACAACTGAATTGTTGGCCCTCTGAGGTTGATGATTTTTGTTGCTATTGACATTGGAAATTCCTATGCTCTCAGCATGTGACACCGTGCAGGGGTTCAATCCAAGAGATGAGTTATTGGAATGAAAAGGCTACTAAGCATTGGTTCTAGCTCTCTCAGAGTTGATTTTGATGAGCTCCATGTTGCATCATCTTCCTTTGTGAGATTCATCCAACTCACGACGAGAATCTTTTATGAGTACGGCTTTATCCACCATATGTTGAAAATCCACATAATTATTTTCAACAACTTGTACTTTCAAATCAAGTTAAGTCCACGCTTGAATCGCTTCCGATGTGCATTGTCTATAGCAACATCTTCTAAAGCATAGGGAGAAAGTTGAGGAACTTATTGAGATATTCACCCAAAGACATGTTTCCTTGTCAGAGTTCATGAAATTCATTCTTCTTCATTTCCACAATACCATCTCGAATATGAGCTTGACAAAAAGTCGTTGAAAATTCCTCCCAAATAATGGCATGCTAATTCTCATGAGTCATGTGTAATTCTCCCACCATTCTATGGTCAGATTCTTCCAACCGATGTGAAGCATAAAGAACTTTCTCGATCATTGCATTGAGCAATGGCGAAGCTTTTTTCAACCGAAGCGAAGCCAATCTTCAAGGCCCAAAGGTTCTCGATTTAATGAGAAAATATAGGTGGACGAAGTCCTCATGTACTCGATAACTTGGAATGATGATGAGTCTGGTATGAACATGTTCGCCGCTTGATTATTTTGGTCACTCTAGCTATTTTGGTTCAACAAGTTGACTATTGCAACAAGCGGTCTAACTTTGCTAAGTCATCATGGTATTCATATTTTGCATCATTGCATCGATGAATTGAGTCTGAGTTGCCAAAAGTTGCACCATGCTTGGATCTGTGGCTCCAGGGATAGTGACTGCCACTAGCATTGGCATCATCTCGATTGAGTACGGCCGATGTATTATGAAAGTGTCAACCATATGTGATGATTCTCCACAGGTTTAGTAGGTAAGATAGAAAAGCAAAGTAGACGAGAGGGAATAGCACAATAGACGAGATAGAAAGATAGAAACAACTTAATTAGGGGAAAAAGATTATACCCAAAGACAAAAGACAAGGAAAACATAGCTCGAACGCTATGAAAGCTCAATTAAACTCTTTAAATTAAAGCCTTAGTGTGATCAAGAACATAATATTTGACAGTAAAACTGCAGCTCCCACTTACACACCACCCAAATAAAAACCTATTGCAACAACGATCTAAAATGCTACTAAAGACTCTAATAGGACGGCTCCCACTCTAGGCTAGAGAATGAAGACTCTTCAATTCCAGCTCTAAGTCGTCAGAGAACACCCACAAGTTGTGAATCATCGGTGGGGACTCGACTAAACTACCGAACAAAGCGATTTAACAAACTCTTGACGATCACCGGTGATTTGACGCCTTTCTTATGGACTGGGCGGAGTAGGTGTCGGCAATGGAACTGGTGATGGAATTGAGGATCTTCCTAACTCTTCTTTTAGCTCAGGAGTAGCTGGTATTGACACCGCTTGCATCACATACTTTTGAACCAACTTGCACAAATTGATTTGGTGCAATATGCAAATCCTTCAATAGCTTTATGGGCAACTTTGATCGCTAACATGTCCTCAAGCTCATTGTGGCACTTCATGCTGTGGTGACGGATGTGGCTTCCAATCCTCATGATGAATTACACCCTTGTCTTGAATCCAATTGTGAGCCCCTTCAATTTCTTTTCCTTGGTGAAGTAAGTTGCACTCCTACGTACTTGTTCCCAAACTCGCAATAAGCAATCGAAGAACTCTGTGCCAATCTCCTCTTTGATCACGATGTACTTGCACCATCTAAAGAAATTAACAAGCAAGATAGTCAATTTAAGATTACAAATCAAAGTTCGTACAAGACAAGAGGCCGATTTCTTAGAACAAGATGAGAAAGACTAGAATATGATAAGAATAGAATAGACCGAGATGAGAAAATAGAACAAGATGAGAAAGACTAGAATATGATAAGAATAGAATAGACCGAGATGAGAAAAGAATCGTAATAGATGAGAAAAGAACAACCACTTAAATCAAGTTAAGTTGATTTGATTTAGAAAATAAAATTTTGAAGCTTTTAGCTAAAACAACCATGCTAACTAAGGTTATGTCTCTACATCGATATGGCTCGATACCACCTCCGCGGGACCCCAAAATGCATCTCAGAACCCTCTGTATTATGAACTAGTCCCTGATCAAGAGCTAGCTCACACAGGAACAATGATGAAATACCATCCATTTATTCGGTTTAACTAAAAAGATCTCGAGTAACAAACAATAATAATAATTGACCTTATGGTCAATGTTTACTTAACTTGATAACGCAGGCTAAAGAAACAAATAAACTCTTGCAAATGAACTAAACTCTTGAAAAGGCCAATCAACATGCTCACAGTAATCGAAAGTGGAGAACGATCCTAATCCGCAAAACCTTCACAAGATTCCTTCCGAAGAACTCCCGAGCGATTTTGATATTCTTCAACCGATTCAACAAAGGCATAAGCCGTGAGTTCTTAAAGCACTTAGTGTCAGAGGGAAATGTATGCAAATAGTATTTATGCACTACCGACAAAGTTTAGTCAGATGGTTCTTTTGCGTAAAGCAAAGATTTACTTATAAATACAAGAGATAGATTAAAATGTGTAGTTGAAAATAATAATAAATAATTAAACAATTTTTTTGAAACAACCAAAGGAACTTCCCATTCACTTCCCAACCAAACCCATAATAAGTGAATCCCTATTCACCAATCGACACAATCACCAAGTGAATTACCTGCTCACCAAACAAACATTTTATTCATTAAGTGAATATCTCATTCACACTTCGACTTATTTTAAGAAACTCTATCTCGTGTGAAATCATGACATGTCCATAACCGAGGACGCGGCTATTCGAATAGGTCAATTGACACTCAGAGAGGTTGTACACTTCACCCACAAGATGCAATCAACCGGATCAGAGTTGACCACAACAAAACCATTCAGAATTTTATCTCAACAATTGACTCTCCTGCTGTACCAGAGCCATCCAAAACCTCATCGTGGTTGACATACAATGTTGGACCTCGAGACGGTGAACATGTCGCCTATAGATGTGACCTTAGGAAAGGATACACACCTCCACCCACAAACTACCCGAGATGTCAAAAGCCAAAACTCCATAAACTACTAGGTTAGGCCCGCCCCATCGTGCATGTGGTTGTAATAAAAGGCCCAGCTCAATGGCGACAAGATTAAGTCCTTGACAAGTTACTCAAAGCGAGAATACCACAAACCCACAAAGGTAGAAACACCCCCACTATCCACCATCCACTACCGAGCGAAACCATTTTGTTTAACCAAGACCAATGACACACCCCGTCATGGTACACAAATTTTAATAACAAAGAAGGCTAACCACCACGATTCCATATCTCATTAAATCAAGATTTATCATTATGACATATGTGATAATGAACCCATCTAAACTAAAATCAACTATGTATATGTTCGACACCCATGTTGGTGATATAAATATGTCCAAGTAAAATTATCCAAACTAGGGTGACAAATGATTCGTGGCATTCAAATAATCAAAGGAGGCATAACAACAACAGGTAATAACTAATCCCAAAACAATTTATATAAAGATAGCATGCAATTGTATAAAACAATATACTTTTGAAATCATAGGTTCAATATGATCAAAGGACTATGACTTTCCTTGGAATAAATCATGGGATTGATCTTGATCTTGGTACACTCCTCCTTGCTCAAAACTTCCCAAGTATCAACGCTCTACTCGCAAAACAAGCAAATAAAACAAATAAATAAATAAAGAGAGGAAATAAAATCCAAAAATTAAATAAAAATCTTAGATAAATAGATCTTGAATTTATATGAATTCAGGAATTTAAATGGACTCAATCGGAGTTTGATGCAAAAGATATGGGCTTTGGAAGATTGAAACCCTAAAGAAATACCCTAATTTGATATTTCAAATTTTCAATTACTTTTTCTATTTAAAAATCCAGATTATGATGTCAACTGATGTCAATAGAGATTTTTGGCTGAAAGGAAAATAAAAGAAATTTGGGCTGACAAGTGGGACCCATGGCAGCAGGTGATACTCACAAGAGGGCTAAGTTCACCGAGCCTTGGATCGGGATTGGATCTGGACTTGCCACGTGCGTGCATACGTGGCTCCAACTAGCATGACACATGCCCACGAGCGCTCAGGTGGATGCTAAGGTGGCCAACACACAAGTGACATGTCAGCCCGACGGAGTGGAGGCTCTGTTCCTCAAGGTCGCCGGGCCAACAGCTGCCTTGTCATGGCGAGTGGTTGCAACAGTAAAGAGGATGCTGCTGTGATCTCAAGGGTAGAATCACGGTGCTTAGGGACCCCTACAAAGGCTTCTGGTGGCGCAGGTTTTGGCGGTGGCTAGGTTACGGGCTTGACGACGATGGCACTAGAGAGGCTCCTTCGCGAAGATGATGACAAAGATCGAGGTGCGGACATCAAGGCGAACTCGACGGTGGCGCCCAAGGGCTTAAGAGAAGCACTAGAGTGGCGGCGGCGAAGAGAGAGTCCTTCGTCGGAGTTGAAGACAAAGACGAGCAGCGATGGTGCTACGCGATGAAGCGTAGCGACGGCTAAGGTTTCAAAGGTGGCGAGCTCGAGGTGTGAGAAGCGAGAATCCACAGGGCTTTAAATAGGGGCGGCACGAGGCATCCACGAAGAACACGGCGCAGAGGCACGGCAAAGGAAAGAGAAGGAGGAGGAGTCTTGCGTGAAGACAACGATGACCTGGCCAGTGGGACCCACAAGACAGCGAGAGAGGCTTGAAAGAAACCGCGTGCGAAATGGCACGGCTACGGCTGACGGGTGGGGTCACGATGGTGTGCGCGCGGAGAGAGAAATGGAACAGGTCGCATTAGGAACGATATGGATGAAGGGGAAGCTGGAGCGGTGGG
This sequence comes from Phyllostachys edulis, assembly GCA_036346405.1. Taxonomy (NCBI): domain Eukaryota; kingdom Viridiplantae; phylum Streptophyta; class Magnoliopsida; order Poales; family Poaceae; genus Phyllostachys; species Phyllostachys edulis. The sequence goes on from JAYEVD010000094.1 coordinate 65,967, forward strand.
TAGACATTGCAGCCTCTACCGCTAGGAAGGCCACACTACGAGAACTTGCAAGGCGCCTGTCGACACGTAGGAACACCGACTTGTACTTCAGCATGTTGTAACTTGTACTTCAATCAATACTTTGCTTGTTGTAAAAACTATGAAACTAATTGTATCGTAATTGCAAAATTTAACTTTATTTGAAGTGTCAATCTCTCATCTTAATTGCAATGCACGACATGACCTCGCTCGGCAGCGCAGCACGTGGCCACTCTCTACAAAGCAGGACAAGACTACTCTTTGCAATGCACGACGCGACCTCGCTCGGCAGCGCACCATGTGGCCACTCTTTGCAAAGCAGGACATGACCACTCTTTGCAAAGCAGGACGTGACCACTCTCTATAAAGTAGGAAGTGACCACTCTCTGCAAAGCAAGATGTGACCACTCTCTGCAAAGTAGGACATGACCCGATGAGACAGCTTTTCAGGATGACATGACCCAACGAGGCAGCTTTTCAGGACGACGTGACCCGATGAGGCAGCCTTTCAGATGACGGACTCGATGAGGCACTTTTCAGACGATGTGACTCGACGAGGCAACCTTTCAGACGACGTGACCCGACGAGTCAGCCTTTAAGGACAATGTGACCCGACAAGTCAGCTTTTCAGGATGACATGGCTCAACGAGTATGCTCGTGGTCACGCCTCACCGCCACGAATTTCTTCGCTTAGAATACAACCAGACGATATACATGTCACTGGCTTTGCATATCAAGATTACTCTTCCACGCCCAGTGTTCTCCTCGCATCCGCATTTCAACACAATCTCACTTAGATGGACAAGCACTAGGAGGAGGTCCCCAAATGCAAAGGAGTATGTGGCCCAAGAGAAACAAAGGATCGTGCCAGAGGCCAACTCCTCTCAATGACGCCACCCCGTGAGCAAAGAACTCCCTACCACAACATCCTAATCGAAGGCTCACAGATAACGCCCCCACAGAGGCCACCGAGAGGTCCTCTAGATCTCCTCGAAGTCCATCAGACCTCCCAGAGATCCGTAGGATCGCCCAGGCATCTCCATGACCACCCAGAGATCCAAAGAGATCTCCTAGAGGTCCGGAGACCTGACCAGAGGGAGTGGAGGCACAGGAGGTCACCACAGCCACGAGCGAATCTCGGAGAGGTCAAGGACCAATCCCGAGGAGGTCGTGAGACCTGAGGTGGCTCCAAGTCCTCCCACGACTAGTCCCGAGGGAGGTCGGAGGGTCAGGATCACCCTGAAGACTCGCCACGCACTGCACCCGAGGGTGGTCGTGGTGGTCAGGATCACCCCATGCTCCCCCGTGTGAACCGAGCTAGTCCCAAGGATCAACAGCTAGCTCTTCACAGCATACAACAGTGGTACCATACACTTCAACGAGGGCTTTATTAATAACAACAAAGTTGATTACAAAGGGGAGGCTTACAAGCCAACAAACCAAAATACAGCGGAAGATAAACATAAAGGCAATCGGTTGGAGGGTGCATCCTAGTCGTCCAAGACCACTTAGTCCACAGCAAGATCATCTCAAGGCTTCCATTCCTGCTCAAAAGATTAATTTCAAGCAAGAGTGAGCACAACAACCGTGCTCGCAAGTTACACGCGCCAAATAATGTAATGACATGCATAATGGATATATCAATGGCAGTTGATATGGTTAGTTTGCATAAAGCCAAATTTATTTCAATTACAAGTACCAAGTTCAAGGCAATTACAATAAGTAAAGTTCATTTTACAAATCTCAGCTTTTAGTTGATAACATTCATCACGAGTGGTGAAGGATACCCCCGTCACAAGGCTCCTCGCTCGAAACCCATTTGGATATAAATCCAAAACCATTTTCGCAAGTCTTTTGAAAACAAAACCAACATCTAACTTTGAGCAGCTTTGCTAGCATGTCCATAACACAGACACACGGCTATTCAATAGTTTTACACTCGCAGAGGTGTGCAACTGCACTCCACAAGACACGCTTTCTAGTTTGTTTGGCATTCGGGTGGCACCACTCACTACCGGGTAAGTGGTCTAGAGCTCATGACAAGGCCTTTATAATGCATCGCTCCACCGCAGTCCACCCCACTACGGTTTCACCCCACCCCACGGATAGCTAATCCACAGAGGTCTAAGGCCCCTCTTGAGCTAGATGGGTAACAAAATAGTCATGAAAGACATAGTCATAAAAGATGAGCAATAAAAGACCATCCCACGCATAAACAGGATCAAATGCGATGGAACTTTGCAAATTATTCAGCCAGTCCCGCCCATGCATGACATGTGGTTGCACGATAAGGCATAGCAAAATACACTCAGATCGGTCCTTAATCGACTTCGCACCAACCACAAACCCAAGGGCATCGCTCACCATAAAGGCACGATCTCATGCATAGACTTGCACCAACCCAACAACCAAGGCCGCCAAGTCCAAATCCATTTTCTATTTCTTTGCTTTTCAAACCTCCATGACACACCAATGCCATGGTTCAAATCATTTAGACATGTGATATTTTTGGCCAAACTTCCCAAATCAAGATTCTTTTCTAAGCATGACTAAGCTTTACTTTTTAAAAGAGTCCCGGTCCACATTATTATGTAAAACTAGGTTTTGCCTAGGTGACAACATGTTTGGTCTAAGATCAACAAAGGGTCATACAAAGGAAATAGGCATAACTATGAATTTAAAGATGTATTGAAATAACTTAGTAAAGTAGGCATTCATTATTATTTAAAATGGAACATATATAGGTGAAATAATGGGTGCAATATGATCAAGAGTGTAACTTGCCTCCGCTCAAAAGCTTTTATGTGTCTTCCCCTCACAAAGCTTAGGCTCACCAAATGACGCCGAGGTCTACATGTTAAAACAAATATAAATCAAACCAAAGCCAAGTAAAAACCAAAAGAACTCCAAAGAAACATAAAACTAGAGCCAACAGAGAGGTTTGATGGTCGGGAGGAGATCTAAAGAGCTGACTAGAGGAGGTCTGACAGCTTGGGAGAGGGTCCCGAGAGCTGGCCAAATGAGGCTCAATGGTTAGAGGGAGGTCCAGAGAGTAGATTGAGTGAGCCAGAGAGTTAAAATGAAGAAAAGGCAAAGGAAGAGAGCTGGCCCAAGCTTATATTGCCAGTCAGCCGGGAGGTCCAAGGGCACGCGAGGTCAAGAGCAAAGGGAAGAGATGGGAGCAGTAAAAGATGAGACAAAGGATGGCTCAAGTGTTGCAAAAGGTGGTAGCATTTAATGTGACACAACAGCATTAAATGCTTTGCACTTCCAAGTGCCAACGACATGGTCAAAGGATAAAGAAAGTAGGCGTGATCGACAAATGGGGCCACCAAAGTCTGGTAGAGGTCTCATGCGGAGACCTTGAGGAGGTCCCGCAGAGGTCAAGGGAGGTCCTCACCACGAGGGAGGTCCGAGCACAGGATCGGAGGTCCCGATCAAGGTGGTTTCAACCCGCAAGGGAGGTCCTTGCAAAAAGATTGAGGGGGAGGTCCAGAGGGTCGAGAGGTCCAAGGGACGGGGAGGTCCTGACGGTCAGATCCACAAAGGGGAGATCCTGACGGTTAGATCCACAAAGGGGAGATCCTAATGGTCAGATCCACAAAGGGGAGGTCTTAACGGTCAAGATCTAATCAAGGGAGGTCCTGACGGCTAAGGTCTCCAAAGGGGAGGTCTTAATGGTCAAGATCTAATCAAGGGAGGTCATGACGGCTAAGATCTCCAAAGGGGAGGTCTTAACGGTCAAGATCAATAGCAAAGGAGGTCCTGACGGCTAGGATCTCCAAAGGGAGGTCCTAACGGTCAGATCAACGAGCAAAGTAGGTCCTAACGGCTAGGATCTCCAAAGGGAGGTCCTAACGGTCAGATCAATAAGCAAAGGAGGTCCTGACAGCTAGGATCTCCAAAGAGAGGTCCTAACGGTCAGATCAACAAGCAAAGCAGGTCCTGACGGCTAGGTTCTCCAAAGGGAGGTCCTAACGATAGCGAGATAAGAAGCGGGAGGAGCGGGAGCGGTTAGATTTGGATCGAATGAGCCAAAGCGATTAGGCCTTTCAACATAGATCAGACGGTCCTCAAGCGATGAAGGTCAAAATCGAGTGGAAGGTCCGATCGAGCACGAGGTCTAAACACTAGGAAGGTCTAGACCTAAGGAGGTCCGGAACTAAGAAGGCAGCACAAGGGAGGTCTGGACCCTTAGATCCAAACAAAGGGAGGTCAGGACCATCAGATCCAGACAAAGGGAGGTCTAGACGGAGAGGTTTCTAAGGGAGAGGGATCCAACGGAGGAGATCCACAGAAAGTGGTCCAAAGGAGGTCTTGACGACTAGGATAAACTCGAAGGTGATCCCGATGGTCAAAAGAAGATCAAGAAGATCTCGACGGTCAAGACCAACAAAAGGGAGGTCTCAACGGTCAAGATGAAGCCAAAGGGAGGTCTTGGCGGTCATGATGAACCCGGGGAGGTCCTGACTGCCAAGATGAAGGACCAAGGAGGTCCTTAGGAACCTGGGGTGGTCCAAAAGAACACAGGAAGGGGCAAAGGGATACAGGGAGATTCAAATGAACACAAGGGAGGTTCAAATGAATACAGAAGGGATTCCAAGGAACACAGGGAGGTCCAAAACAACACACAAAAAGTTTAGATGAACACAGGAGGCCTACATGAACAAGAGGGAAGTTCAAGTGGACACAGGAGGTCTAGATGAACTAAAGGAAGGTTCTAAATACAAAGGTAGTCTAGACACAAAAGAGGTCTAGACACACAAGAGATTTCCAAACACAGGGAGATCTGGGCTCTAAGAGATGGCCAAACAAGATGGAGGTCTGGGCATAAGGGAATGCCCAAACAAGAGAGGTCGAGAAGGGGGAATTCAACCCAAGGTTTAGATTTCAGAGATCAAGGATATCTGAAACACAAACCTGAGCTTAGGACATCTCAGGGGTAATTGTGACCCGAAGGAGAGGTCAAAACCGAAGAGAAACTAGAGAAGAGGTCTAGACCTAAGGAGGTCTAAACCAAAGAGATTCAAGCCAACAAAGATGTGGTCTGAAATAAAGGAATCCAACAAAATGTGAGGGGAGGTCCGACAAGGTCAAACAAGAGGGAGGTCCGGAAAGAAAGGGCTGAGTTAAGGAAAGAGGAACAAGCGAGGCAAGGAAATCAACACAAGAGCTTTAATAGCCCAAATAAACAAACTTTAGGGTTAGCTAAAGTTCTGTTTAATCATTTTAAACACCCAATTTTTGAAAATCTCAAGTTAAGCTTTGAATTCTCATCAAAACAAAATGGTTCCTTATATTTTGAAATTTTTTAAAAGGCTAAAAATCAGGGTGTTACATCGCAACACCCACCCAAGGGCGATGTTACCCTCCTGCTGGTGCCGGGACAGATGCAAGTTCTTCAAGTCCAAGCACCGCTAAGCTCGGCATGCAAGCATCGGGTTAAAAACTACTCCAGCGACTATCCCCGACTGCTGGGACACGAGATGCTATCGGCATAGGAAGGACAGTAGTAGTATGTTCCCTACCATTTCTCTTTCAAAGTCCACACTAACAACCTCTCCCGCCCAACTTTCTTCAGAGCTACTTGCCTTAATTATATGTCGGATGCTAGCTAGAGCTAAAAATCTACCTTCCTATCCTTACTAGATCCTAAGCTCATGATTGGAAAGTTCCACCAATCGCTTATCTTAGAATTACTCAATTGAAAGAATTCAATCATTTAATCAAAATCACAATCAACGGAAAGAGCATAGAACCCACAAACCTTCATAACAAAGTCTCCCAAAAGATTTCTTAGCATTCCTCCATTTCACATACTTTAAAGTTATCCAACTAGAATTTCAATCCTCCAATCAATATCCCAAATTCACAAATTTCTCCTTGGGCAACAGTTTAAGTAATTCAACAAGTCCATCACTGATTGGCATACTTTTTTCGTCCAAAGTCTAGTGGATTCTATTTCAATCCAAAAGCTTCAAGATCACTATATTCAATCTTGATCCAAAGGTTCTCCCAAGAGGTTTTTCTGAAACCACATGTTCAGTTTAATCCCCCAAGTTATTTAGCACCAACTGACTAGCAACTATATCGATCATCATTAAACTCCGAAAGTACACCGTAACCATACATTCCAATATCCAACCATCACGTCATTCCAGAATCTGATTACAACATACCCCAATAATCAAGCCAAGGCTCTTTCAAATTCAAATTCTCTAATCCAATTGTATCCCACTAAATTCACACAACCCCATAATCTAATACAAGCTTCTAGTTAACAAAACATTCTCGCCCAGATTTATGGGCAATTCAATTCATTCTAATGATTGAATTAGTACTACTTAATCCTATATTTTAAATCATACCAATCCATGATCCGAGCAAGACATTTATCAAACCCGACCATGATTTCCTTCAAGTCCGGACCTTCTATTTAATCCAACTCAATTGGATTCAACACAATCCACATATTTATTGTAAGTTTCAATTAACATTACAATTTGTTCCAGCATTTCTAGAGTATTCAATTTACTCCACTAATCAAGTTAATATTTCAAGTTCCTATCTCCTTCGTAACCCCTAAAAACTTTCCTTCATAGATCACTTCTACAAACACAATCTATACAATCCACCAACTTGCTCTTCTATAATCCATTTGCAAACAAGGCATATCCTCCATTAATCCCCAGAATCCAGTAGAACTCCTTATGATCAAATTCTAAAATCTTTGATTCGGCAAAACTACCTAGCTATACCTCCAAATGCACTGGTAATTTAAGCAATTATAGCTCCTAAGAGTCTGGCAATTTGGGGTCTTGAATCATCTGCACCAGTCTTCCCGAGGCTTCCAGGGCTTGAATGCGAAGGCTCGGTCCTATAGAATTTTCGAGAGGAAAGAGAATCCATTTACCTCTATAAAACGTTGAGGCAAGCAAAAGATAAGAGGAAAATAGGGTAAGGAGAGATACAGAGAAGGGGATAAGAATAGGAAGATGACCCAGATAAGGAAAGAACAAGTTATTTCTCTTGTTATAAAATAAGTTTTGAAATCTTTGCTAATGACCATTCTACTAGGTTACGACCTGTAGTCGAGAAGCTCTGATACCACTTTGTAACGCCCCCGCCCGAGGCCACCCGAGTGGTCCTCCTAGATCAACCGGAAAGTCCATCCGTTCCTCCCAAAGGATCCAACAGAGCCAGCCGAGAGGACCTCCAGGACCTCCCAGGAGGTCCAGTAGGGCCGCCTAGAGGTCCTAGGAGAGTCCCCGAGGAGGTCGTGGAGCCAAGGAGCACCCCGAGGACCTCCCACGGCCAGACCAGGGGAGGTCGTGGAGGTCAGGGGTCATCCCAAGACCTCCCACGACTAACCAGAGGAGGTCGTGGAGGATTGAGATCACCCCAGGACCACTCACGACCAGACCTGAGGGTGGTCGTGGAGGACTGGGAACACTCCAAGGTCCCCTGTGCCAACTGAGCTAGTCCCAAGGATCACTGGCTAGCTCACACAGTAACAATAGTGATAACATAACTTCAACACAAGCTTTATTAACAACAATAAAGTTGATTACAAAGGGGAGGCTTACAAGCCAGCAAACCAAAACACAACGGAAGATAACATAAAGGTCATCCGATACACCACAGGCAATCGGCTGGAGGGCGCATCCTAATCGTCCAGGACCACTAGGTCCATAGCCAGATCATCTCAAGGCTTCCACTCCTGCTCAAAAGATTAATTTCAAGCAAGAGTGAGCACAACAACCGTGCTCGCAAGTTACACCCATCAAATAACAAAATGACATGCATAAAGGATATATCAAAGGCAGGTTGATATGGTTAGTTTGCATAAAGCCAAGTTTGTTTCAATTACAAGTACTAAGTTCAAGGCAATACAGTAAGTAAAGTTCATTTTGCAAATCTCGGTTTTCAGTTGGATAACATTCATCACAAGTGATGAAGGATACCCTCCTGTCACAAGGCTCCCTGCCCAAAACCCATTTGGATAGCAATCCAAAAACTAGTTTCACAAGTCTTTTGAAAACAAAACCAACATCTAACTTTGAGAGGCTTTGCTAGCACATCCATGACCATGAAACGGTTATTCAATAGTTTTACACTCAGAGGTGTGCAACTTTACCCGTAAGACACGTTTTTCTAGTTTGTTTGGCACTGCTATACCACCACTCACTTCTTTCAAGGTAAGTGGTCTAGAGCACGTGACAAGGTCTTTACAATGCATCATTCCACCGATCCATCCACTCTAAGGTTTTGCCCTTCCCTGTGGCCCCCTTTGAGCTAGGTGGGTACAACATAGTCATAAAAGATAGGCCATGAAAGACCATCTACTATTCCACGGATCAACCGCGGTGATAACTTTGCAAATTAGTTGGCTAGGTCCACTCTTGTTTGGGACATGTGGTTGCACGGTAAGGCATAGCCCATTATAGGCTTAGCAAGATACGATTCAAAGACCGGTCCTTAACTAACCCGAGAGGCCACCACAAACCCCGGGGCATCGGATAACGACCCTCGTGCATAGACGCACCAACCAAACAACCAATGCCGCCGAAGTCCAAATCCATTTTCCATTCTTTGCTTTTCAAACCTCCATGACACACCAATGCCATGGTTCAAATCAATTAGACATGTGATATTTTTGGCCAAAACTTCCCAAATCAAGATTCTTTTCTCTAGCATGACTAAGCTTTACTTTTGAAAGGGTCCTCGTCCACATTATTGCATAAAACTAGGTTTTGCCTAGGGTGACAACATGTTCAGTTCAACATCAACAGTGGTCACACAAAGGAATTAGGCATAACTATGGATTTAAAGACATGTATTGAAATAACTTAGTAAAGTAAGCATGCATTAATATTTAAAATGGAACATATATAGGGTGAAATAATGGGTGCAATATGATCAAGAGTGTAACTTGCCTCTTGCTCGGAAGCTTTCTGTGCCTTCTCCCCACAAAGCTCAGTTTCTCATGACGCCCGGGACTACACGATAAAATAACGCAAATCAAACCAAAGCCAAGTAAAATCAAAAGAACTTCAAAGAGACATAAAACTAGAGCCAACAGAGAGGTTTGATGGTCGAGGAGATCCAAAGAGCTGCCTAGAGGAGGTCCAATCATTGGGAAAGGATCCCAAGAGTGGCCAAATATGGCTCGATGGTTAGAGGAGGTCCGTAAAGCAAACCGAGTGAGCAGTAGAGTGAAATAAGCAAAAGGGTGAAGAGGAAGGGCTGCCTAAGCTTAATTGCCAGAGCTACTGGGAGGTCCAAAGGCACATGAGGTCAAGAGCAGGTGTGGGAAGAGATAGGAGCAGGTAAAAGATGAGACAAGGGATGGCATGGTGTTGCAAAAAGGTGGTAGCATTTAATGCGACACAACAGGTATTAAATGCTTGCAGACTTCCAAGTGCCAAGGACATGGTCAAAGGATAAAGAAAAGTGGGCATGACTGGCAAATGGGGCCAATCAAAGCCCGAAGGGGAGGTCTAAAGACAAGACCTGAGGTCCTTATTACAAGGTGACCTCAACCCGCAAGGGAGGTCCTTGCAAAAAGACTAGGGAGGAGGTCCCATGAACAAGGAGGTCCAGAGGGCTAAGAGGTCTAAGGGACGGGGAGGTCCGGACGGTTAGATCCTCAAAGGGGAGGTCCTGACGGTCAAGATCTAAACAAGGGAGGTCCTGACAGCTAAGATCTCTAAATGGGAGGTCTTAACGGTCAAGATCTAAACAAGGGAGGTCCTGACGCCTAAGATCTCCAAAGGGGAGGTCTTAATGATCAAGATCTAAACAAGGGATGTCCTGACGGCTAAGATCTCTAAAAGAGAGGTCTTAACGGTCAAGATCTAATCAAGGGAGGTCCTGACGGCTAAGATCTCCAAAGGGGAGGTCTTAACGGTCAAGATCTAATCAAGGGAGGTCATGACGGCTAGGATCTCCAAAGGGAGGTCCTAACGGTCAGATCAACAGCAAGGGGAGGTCTTGGCGATAGCGAGATAAGAAGCGGGAGCGGTTGGATTTGGATCGAACGAGCCAAAGCGATTGGGGCCGTCTTAGACCATCCAAAGCTACAACCAGATCTCACCATTGAAGCTCGATCGGGTGGTCCAAAATGCTTGGGACATTGGACCAACGAACGCCTCATCAAATCGGACAGTCCAACATGGATCCGATGGCTTAGAAAGGATGGGATGTTCGGACCATCCGAACGTGCCCACGAGATCGGGCCGTCCAACATAGATCAGACGGTCCTCAAGCGATGAGGGTCAAAATCGAGCGGAAGGCTCGAACGGACACGAGGGAGGTCCAAGTGAATATGGAGGAGGTTTGAATGAATAAGGGGGAGGTCCCAAAGGACACAGGGAGGTCCTGAAGGACACGGGGAGGTCCAAACACTTGGGAGGTCTAGACCTAAGAAGGTCTGGACCAAAGAAGGCAACACAAAGGAGGTCTGGACCCTTAGATACAAACAGAGGGAGGTCTGGACCATCAGATCTAGGCGAAGGGAGGTCTGGACAGAGAGGTTTCTAAGGGAGAGGGATCCAACGGAGGAGATCCACAAAAAGTGGTCCAAAGGAGGTCTTGACGATCGAGGTAAACTCAAAGGTGATCCCGATGGTCAAGAGAAGATCAAGGAGATCTCGACGGTTAAGACCAACACCAGGGAGGTCTCAACAGTCAAGATGGAGCCAAAGGGAGGTCTTGGTGGTCAGGATGAACCCAGGGAGGTCCTGACTGCCAAGATGAAGGACCAAGGAGGTCCTTAGAGGCCCGGGGAGGTCCAAAAGAACATAGGAAGGGGTAAAAGGGATACAAGGAGATTCAAATGAACTCCAGGGAGGTTCAAATGAATATAGAAGGGATTTCGATGAACACAGTGAGGTCCAAAGGAACACATGGGAAGTTTAGGTGAACATAGGAGGTCTACATGAACAAGAGGGACGTTCAAGTGGACACAAGGAGGTCCAGATGAACTAAAGGAAGGTTCCAAATACAAGGGTAGTATAGACACAAAAGAGGTCTAGACACACAAGAGAGTTCTAGACACAAGGAGATCTGGGCTCCAACAGATGGCCAAACAAGATGGAGGTTTGGGCATAAGGCAATGCCCAAACAAGAGAGGTCCGGAAGGGGGCAATTCAATCCAAAGTTTAGATTTCAGAGATCAACGATATTTGAAACACAAACCTAAGCTTAGGACATCTCAGGGGTAATTGTGACCCGGAGGAGAGGTCAATACCGAAGAGAAACTAGAGAGGAGGTCTAAACCAAAGAGATTCAAGCCAACAAAGATGTGGTCTGAAACAAAGGAATCCGAACAAAATGCGAGGGGAGGTCCGACGAGGTCAAACAAGAGGGAGGTCTGGAAAGAAAGGGCCGAGTCAAGGAAAGAGTGGAACAAGCGGAGGCAAGGGAAATCAACACAAGAGCTTTAACAGCTCCAAAGAACCAAACTTTTAGGGTTAGTTGAAGTTCGGTTTAGTCATTTTTAACACCCAAATTCTGAAAATCTCAAGTTAAGCTTTGAATTCTCATCAAAACAAAATGGTTCTTTTTATTTTAAAATTTTTCAAAAGGCTCGAGAAAACCAGGTGTCACAGATTCCAATGAACACGTGGAGGTCCAAAAACACACGGAAAGTTTAGGTGAACATAGGGGCCTACATGACAAGAGGGAAGTTCAAGTGGACACAGGAGGTCCAGATGAACTAAAGAAAAGTTCCAAATACAAGGGTAGTCTAGACACACAAGAGAGTTCCGCATACAGGAGATCTGGCTCCAAGAGATGGCCAAACAAGATGGAGGTCTAGGCATAAGGGAATGCCCAAACAAGAGAGGTCCGTAGGGGGAATTCAACCTAAAGTTTAGATTTCAGAGATCAAGGATATCTCAAACACAAACTGAGCTTAGGACATCTCGGGGTAATTGTGACCCAAAGGAGATGTCAAAACCAAAAGAAACTAGAGAGGAGGTCTAGACCTAAGGAGGTCTAAACTAAAGAGATCTGTGCCAACAAAGATGTGGTGCTCAAATAAAGGAATCGAACAAAATGCGAGGAGGTCTCGACGAGGTCAAACAACAAGAGGAGGTCTGGAAAGAAAGGGCTGAGTCAAGGAAAGAGTGGAACAAGCGAAGGCAAGGGAAATCAACACAAGAGCTTTAACAGCTCCAAAGAACCAAACTTTAGGGTTAGCTGAAGTTCGGTTTAGTCATTTTAAACACCCAATTTCTGAAAATCTCAAGTTAATCTTTGAATTCTCACCAAAACAAAATGGTTCCTTATATTTTGAAAATTTTAAAAAGGCTCAGAAAATCAGGGTGTTACAAACCTACCCCCCTTAAGGGAATCTGAACCCTGAGATCCAAAGAGGCTAGAGGGAAGGGGTGGAGAGCAAGGGGTCTTCGACCGGAACCATTGCTTGGTTACCATCTTTACTGCCTGCTGCTTCTTTGGGCATTTATTGGCGTAATGCCCCAACTCCGTACAGTAGAAGCACATGACACTCATAGTAGGAGGGAACTTCTTCTGGGGCTGGCCTTGAGCAGGTAACTTGGAGGTGCTAGAGCTGGCTGGGTAGTTCATTGCCTCATCTTGGGCCATTGGTAAGCCCAAACTTCTGTACTCTTGTACTTGCGACATAATCCTTTCATTGGCCTTCCTTCCTACTACTGGGGTTATTGTGACTATGAGGGTAACTTCGGGAAGGTTGTCCGGAGTGATGGTTTGACGTCTTCTAGGGCATCGTTTGGCATAATGCCCTATATCTGAACATTTGAAGCACTGAATTTTTACCCTTGATGTCTTGCTCCGCTGTGGTTGGCTACCACTAAGAATCATCTTCTTTGGTGGTCGAAGTGTTGATCCTAGAGACATAAATGTCACATCCCCAAATTAATAAAGAGAATTATTATGCATCTCATGAGCATGCATCATGGTTTTCAAACCTTTGCATAATTTCTTGCACTTGGAAAATCTTAAACAAGTGTTAAACCTACACTTTGTAATTCAACTCCAAAAGAAAATAGGAACAAAACCTTATGAACATCTTCTAAAAATAATTTATTCAAATACTATAATAATTATAATGAATTAATATAATTTTTCCCAAATTTTTAGGACTGGTTTAAACATTAAGAAAATTCAAACACAATTTAACGACCTACAATCAGTTTGAATTTAACTTAGACACATTATATCATGAACAGTAGTGTTAAATAATTTTTATGGGTACTAGACCTTCCCAGGAACCCCTGTAATTTATTTCACAATTTTAGGAAATTTATTTCTATTTTTAACACCTTGGTCAAAGTAGAGAAAACAATTTAAATCTCAGTCAAACCCTAAACCCTAACCGGTTGCTACTGTTTCTCGGGCCCGAGTCCGACTCGACGAAACGACTCAGCCCAACCACCTTAGTGCATTGCGTGTGAGCCGTCCAATGGGAAATCCACGGCCCAAATCACGTACCTCTTCGGGACGATCTGAGCGCCCCTCGTCTAATCCTAGCCGTCCAGATCAGATCCAACGGTCCGCGCCAACCCACTTACCTGGACTCACGCGCGCGCCATTGAGTCACTGCCACGCCGGGCCCGCCTATCAAGTTCGTCCCCGACCTTGTGCAGGAGCTCCACGCCACGCGGTCGAGCGACTCTGACGCGCACAGAACGGCCACTTCGACGCCGTCAATCCACCGCTGCCGTTGACCACTCCTGGAGCTCCCCCTTCTAACGCCACCTCCACTCCGTCATCTCCCTAGGGATAATACCCCCCTGCACCTCGCTCTTCCCCGACTTTTCCTCTCGGTGGTCGAGGAAAGGGAAGCTCTCGTGGCATCTCTTGGGTAAGCTGCTCGCATGGTTGCCCTCGACTCTTGCTCAAGACTTTCTCCATTTTGCCTAACCTCGGCCTCCGGTCTACTTGTAGCTCTTGGACCACAGAGGTGCCATTGAAGCCCTAGAGCGCAAGACCAAGACCTCCCGTGTCAACCATTGTCTCCAAGAGGTATTATCCTCAACCGAGCGTGTCACTTTGCGCCTTACGACATCCATAAACTTTCCCCTCAACTAATTTTTCTAATGCACGGTAGGTTTTCGTTGAATTGAAGAAATCGCGCTTTCGGCCTTAGGACCAACCCTTCGACTCCTACTTGGTTCCGGTAAGTCATAGTTCAATTCCTTGGTCCCTTAGCATCCTTATAGGGTCTTTAATCCTTTCCGATCACTCACTCTCTATTATTTTGCTCAGAGACTCCTCTCATCGTTGGAGCTCGTCGCTGTTATCTTCTTCTTCGGTGCCGAGCAGCTCCAGCCACCCCAACCTTCCCCGAGCACCCTCCTCTGCTTAGGTAGCTCCCATTTAGCCCCTAGACGCCTTGGCACTCGCTGAATGACCGCTGTGGAGCTTTACTTATTGCATGTTCGTTCGCCGTGTTGGTCGCCGTCGCTCAATGCTGGCTAGCCGCTGGTACGAGCCACCATTTGTGTCGCCACCACCACCCTTGGGTGCGCAGCACTAATGCGGAGCTATCATGGGCCTTGGCCAGCTCCGCCATGGCGCGTAGCACCGTCGAGCCGCCAAGCAACCACGCTGGGCGTTGTCGCACGCGGCACCATCAGAGCTCGCTTATAAAGAAATGACGGTCATTAATGCTAATGATTGGATTATGAAATTAAGCGTTGTCTTAGCCATTTAGATCCGTCACTGGCAAGTGGGGCCGCGCATAGAAAACGGGAGAGATAAGTGAATCAGTAGAGAGACTGATGGGTGGGACCAGCGACTTAAACCCCGTGCGCCACGCTGCTGCAGTGCGGGACCAGTCCTGTGGACCGGTCCGACAATGGGGCCCGCCTGTCAGAGCGATATTTAAAATCGGAGTTAAAACAGAAAACACACTGTTCACCGGGCCCGCTAGTCAGCGTCGGTGGCTAGCTCCACACTCGGTGAGAAAAGTAATAAATGAGTTAGAGAATCCGAAAATGAATTGTGTGCACACTGTAAAATATGCTTAACTTTAAAAATTCATAACAAATTCATCTTAACTCCAAAATAGATGAAACCACTTATGGTAATTTTCATTTTTAATGAACTTCATATTAAAATCAGTTCCAAACATTTCCCTATAGTAGAGAGTATTATTTTGGAGAATGATCCATTAACACTATTATTTTTACAAAAGGAAATGCCGATAACTTCATAAATTCATAACTAAATCATGAAAGTTCCAAATGAGGCAAACTCAACTGTTTTAGTCTTGTATTAATATTCTCTATTTATCCACATAATCCTTTGTCCCACTACTGTTCTACAAATTTTGCTCGAATAATTAATTTCAATGACAAGTGACGAGTGGTAATTAAATTGGATTTTCCAGCAAACTGAAATTCAAACCATTATAACTCTCACATACTAAATCCAAATGGAGTAATTATTTCACCTAAATTCATCTAAAATTATGATTTACCTACTGTAGAAAAATCATACATTTATGAGTATTTTGAATTTTTTGGGTATTTCTCGATGTTTATTCGGTATTGTATTTATAGATTCCGAGCCTATCGATATTGACCTATACGCTACTGAGGGAGACCAGCTATGCTACCAGCAAGGCAAGCACATTTGGACTTTCTTTTTGCATCATAATTGATCCCAGTTTTGTTAAGTTAGTGCAATGGTAATTGCTTGCATGCTATTTTGTTAATGTCGCTATTTTTGTGATGTGTAGAATAGCTATATCCCACTCTTTGAGGTTTATCTTGAACCATGAATAACTCCAGTACCACATGCTTAAGATAGGATTGTTTGAATTATATAGTTCGAGTTGCTTAGCCATGCAAGTCTAGAACCAGTAGTTGGTTGTCGGGAATAACCCGACAATTATGGGATAAACACAACTATCTTTCTATGCTTTTGTTTCAGATCTTCGTATCTATTTTATGAGTTAAATTTTTTCATTTTAAATGAGCTTTTGGTCTGGACAAGTGATGGTTAGTGATGGTGCCTTCGTGCATGAGATTCGGGTAAGTGGTTAACTTGTCTGGACAATTAAGGACCGAACTTTGGGTACCTGCGGTTCAAGCAAAACTCGTGCTATCACACGCGGTGTATGGGCACTGCTTGGTTAAGTAAGGGGTTGGTGTTGTTAAGTTGATGACTGGTGGTGTGAGGATGTATATGTGTTCCATCGCATATATGCTTCGTAGGGTGCCGATTGCAATTCTATAATGTGCGGGTGAGCACTATTTAAACTTATTTATTGGGTCGGTATGCCCGGCACAACTTGCGTGCTTGTTTAGCTAGTAGGTGGGTAGCCTACACTTAAGTGGGATTACGTCGCGCATGGGTGAGTCAACTTAATGATATCAACTTGCTGAAAAATACTAAGTCTTGGTTTATTCGGCCGACATACCATAGGAAGTATGCTATTTTCTGAGGCATCCGGAGGCTTCTGGGCTAATCAAGTCGTGTGGGTAAAGTAGTACACCCTGCAGGGTATAAATCTATTCGAATAGCCGTGTCCGCAGCTATGGACGCATCGCTTGAGTTTGTGGCTGCTTATTGTTAGACTTGGAATTAAAATTGTGGTTATAACTTGGTAATTGTCATGAATGGGATGTTCATGTTTGTTGTTGTATCAAAGTGGACAGCCACTTTGTCATTTGTATGGTTCATTTGTTATTCAATTTACTACTTATTCACATGCTTTACTCCTACTTCAAATCTGATTTCAAAATGGCACTTAAAATACTAGTATGTGTAGGTTGTAAATTGTTGTATCTCTTTTGCAAAACTAAGCTAATATGAGCCATCCTTTGGAACAACCTCTAGCATAACTAATTTTTATTTGTGTAAGACTTGCAGTACCTTTGTACTCAACCCGTTGCTGCAATTTCAAGTGAGGAAGGATATGAGCCCATTGAGCTTGTTAGCCGATTTAGGCGACGCTGACGAGTAGTGCTATCTTTTTAACTCCCAATCGGTTGCCTTTAGGATATGGGCATACCACTGCTAGTCTTTTGGTTTATTTACTTACTTCCGCTGCTACTTATCACTCTTATTTGAATTTGGCCGGTCGGCCGTTTGTAATAGATGTAGACTTTAACTATTATGTTGTATGTCTTTTGAACTATCTATGTACTATGTTGTATGGATGTGATCAACATTGTATGAGAGTATGAGCATATTGGTCGCTGATCTTGGGAGCCAATATGATTACATACTCGCTGTTAGTGACTTCCTATTTAACTCACTAAGTGTAGTGCTTGACTTGTTGGAGAACAGACAATCATGTAGTGCTTACAAGGAGCATACAAGATGATCGCCGAGGCTCTAGTTTTAGTTAAGCCTCTCACTTAGATCGAGTTAAGTTGGAATCCATTTACTGGAGGTCCAGAGTTATGTCCTTAATATCATGCTTAGTCTCGGTCTTACGGAGATAACCCGGGGTCCCCACAATAAAGGTGGTTTCGGCTGGTACTTGATTGTGTTGGGGTAGCCTCTCTTGAGTCTTGGAGTCGCTTGCAATACTCTGGACATGGTCTGTTATTTTCCTCTTATGACCACTGTCCTGTTGTCGATAAGGAGCTTGAAGAGGAAGTGCCTCGGAATTGGTCTTTTTGGAACTCAGTTTCTTTGATCCCTAGATTAAGCTGGGAGTGGAATCCATTGTCCTTTCTTTCTCAGCTTGATTGGGAGTGGCTTGATGACTTGAACTCAGCTGCTGGGCTGAAGCAGTCAATGAGGTCTTCAAATGACCCTTGCCTTCATGACTTGAGCAATCGATTTTCTCTTGGGGCAATACCCCAGGTCCTTCAAACCTGTCTTCTAGTGCAGTAGGGGCGGAGGCTGAGGGGGTATTGTTGGCATCCAATTGTTGTATTAACCACTGCATCAGTTGAGTCTGAGTGACCAAGAACTGATTCAAATTCTGGAGGGTTTCTGTTGCTGACTTTGACCTGCTTCTGGATAGGTACACTTAGGAATCCTGCGACTGGCTTTGCTTCCTTCCTTTGGGTGATCAGATTCCATTGTCTGCTGGGTGCTCCAGGAGGTTAGGGAAAGAGTTCAAGGGTAGGTAAAAGTCAAAAATTAGGAGGGGATAGAGTAGAGCTACACCCCAACAAAGAACCAACTGAAAGGTTGCTCAAAAGAACTTCACAATTGCAAGGCTCTAACGATCAGCACTTACCATTGGCAGGGTAACTCAGCGCACACAGAGAGTATGGGAGGTTAAACTATATGGTTGGGCTGACAAAACAAACTTCCATCCTTGGTCTTCATAAGGTCTTGCATAATGTTCTTAGAGAGCAGGGACGGTGATGCTTCACCTCTTTCACCCAACTTTCTCTTCAGGAGCTACTTGCCTTAATTATGTGCTGGATGCTAGCTAGGAGCTAAAAATCTGCCTTCCTGTCCTTACTAGATCCTAAGCTTATGATTGAAAAGTTTCACCAATCTGCTTATCTTAGAATTACTCAATTGAAAGAATTCAATCATTTAATCAAAATCACAATCAACTGGAAAGAGCACAGAACCCACAAACCTTCATAACAAAGTCTCCCAAAAGATTTCTTAGCATTCCTCCGGTTCACATATTTTAAAGTTATCCAACTAGAATTTCAGTCATCCAATCAATCTCCCAAGTTCACAAATTTCTCCTTGGACAACAGTTTAGGTAATTCCACAAGTCCATCACTTTGATTGGCATACTTCTTTCCTGCCCCAAAGTCCAATGGATTCTCTTTCAATCCAACAGCTCCAAGATCACTATATTCAATCTTGATCCAAAGCTTCTCCCCAAGAGGCTTTTCTGAAACCACAAGTTCAATTTAATCCACCAAGTTATTTAGCACCAACTAACTAGCAACTATATCGATCATCATTAAACTCCGAGAGGTACACCTTAATCATTTATTCCAATATCCAACAATCACGTCATTCCAAAATCTTATTACAACATACCCCAATAATCAGGCCAAGGCTCTTTCAAATTCAAATTCTCTAATCCTATTGTATCCCACTAATTCCAACACAACCCCCATAATCTAATGCAAGCTTCTAGTTAACAAAACATTCTGCTCCAGATTTATGGGCAATTCAATTCATTCTAATAATCGAATCAGTACTACACAGTCCTGTATCCTAGATCACATACATCCATGACCTGATCAAGACTTTTACCAAAACCTGGCCAAGATTCCCTTCATGTCCAGATTTTTATTTAACCATACTCAATTGGATTCAACACAATCCACACATTTATTGTAATTTTCCAATTAACATTACAATCTGTTCCAGATTTCTAGAGTATTCAATTTACTCCACTAATCAAGTCAATATTTCAAGTTCCTATCTCCTTCGTAACTCCTACAAACTTTCCTTCACATATCACTTCTACAAGCACAATCTATACAATCCACCAACTTGCTCTTCTATAATCCATTTGCAAACAAGGCATATCCTCCATCAATCCCTAGAATCCAATAGAACTCCTCATGACCAAATTCTAAAATCTTTGATTCGCAAAAACTACCTAGCTGTGCCTCCAAATGCACTGGTAATTTAAACAAATATAGCTCCTAAGAGTCTGGCATGCTGGGGTCTTGAATCATCTGTACCAGTCTTCCCGAGGCTTCTAGGGCTTGAATGCGAAGGCTCGGTCCTATAGAATTTTCCAGAGGAAAGAGAATCCATTTACCTCTATAAAACGTTGAGGCAAGCGAAAAGATAAGAGGGTGTGGATATCATGGGGATATGCTCATGATCTTAGGTGATGAGACAATTGGCAATCGGTTTAAAGGTTTGTTGAATCTCCTGTTTTTCAGCTAAGTGTCAGGTTTTTCGGTAGTACGGTATTATGTATTATCGTATTACATGGTATGACCGCTTGTGTTCCGGTATTACCGTTGAGCGTATGACCAAGTTTCATAATAATATCTGCATGGCGTGATATCTAGAATCCTAGCAAAGATGGAAATTCCGGAGGAGGTGTGTTCGGGATTTTTGGTCTTCCGTAGCGGTATGACCATGATGTTGAAGCGTACTACTGCGCCGATGCGGTAATACCAGATTTTACTCGCCAGTATTACCGCTCTTGCACTAAAATGTTGATTTAACTTGAGACTTGTATATGGGATAGGTCATATCCTTGTTTATTAGTGCATATGTGTTGCATATTGCATATTTTGGCTAACGTGGGTCAAGTTGTGAAGAACTTGTTCCCGAAAATGATTTCTTGGTCTATTGCTGTGCAGGTTGCTTGGAGGTCAACGACGATCAATGGCGAGGATAATCGGGACTAAGCTTGGAGAGCTGAGGTCTAGAATGGTCAAGGATGCCGGGTGAGGTCAGGAGACTCGAGTGTGGCGCAGAATGGACAAGGGTGATCGAGCGAGCAGTTCGATGCGACTGGTTGGATCAAGCGGCACGAGGGTCGGTACAAGTGCCTTGGTGGTTTCGGCAGGAGCCAGATAGGACAGACTTGTTGACATGATGAGAGCCGTCGATCAACCTACACGTGGCGAAGCAGGCGATTGCTTCACCAGGATTGGACTCGGTCTATGGAGGAGAAGGGGTATTTTGGTAGTTTCACCTAAATACCGCCTGGGTGACCTTGGGCTAAACCACGGCGCAAGACGACGCAGGGAGAAGCGGTTTAGGTCAAGTGAAGATGAAGACGACGCTTTGAAATACGTGCGTGTGTGACCTGTTTGTTAGTGGGCCTAACGGGAGCCCATTAGGGTTTGTCTTCCAGAAGGTCTAAGCCTCCACTATAAATAGAGGTGAGTGCTAGCTGCACCCCTCGAGCACTTCATTTTGAAAAACCCTATTGTGTTTTAGGGTTTAGAGAGAAAGAGGAGAGGTTAGGCTTCTAGAGAGATGAGTTGAGTGTGTGCTCATAGATTGAGCTTTGTCCTCCTAGATGGAGTGGCTGTAAACAGCAATTATCTATCTCAAATCAATCCAATCAGATTTCACAAGATGAGTCATTTTGTGTTCTTCCTTTCTATTTGATGTTTTTAGGGCTTTTCTTGAACTACGAGTTTTCCCTTGGTTTCTTGCCTTGATCTAACTTGCTGTGACATGTGGGAACCCATCTAAGATCATCTTGATCATCAATCACCCACGAGCAAGTATTTAGATCATATTTCGATTTTGACTCGGTTTTGGAGCACCCTTTGTTCAAACTGAAAAAGATAGGAACTTTGGCATGGATCTCTATGATCTTTGATTGGAATAGGTTCCTAATATCTTATAGAAGGAGTGTCTCAAGTTTTGCGAAGTTTGCCCTTGTAGATCAAAAGTTAGACCGATTTGAGTTTTGGTTTTCGGGTTGATTTCACTGTTCCAGGATAATTGGTAATACCGCCCATGAACAGAGGTATTACTGATCATTGGTAATACCACCCATAGACAGAGGTATTACCGATAATTGGTATCTAGCCCATAGACAAAGGTATTATGATTTCCCGATTTCGCAAAGACTTCCTCGGTTTTTGTTTCTTTGAGCTTTGGGGGCTAGGAGTGGATTCAATACAAGACTTCTTACATGCTTAGTCATTGATCTTCATAGCTCTCATAGCTATTGGAGTGATTTCCAAGTTGAATCCATTCTTTATGAAAAGATTTTGAGCTCCTATTCACCTCCCTCTAGTCACCTATTTCAGTCCAACAAGTGGTATCAGAGCACGGTTAGCTCTTCTCATAGATCTTAACCGGTCTTTGGAGCCATGGCGACTGAAAAGTATTCAACCAAACCACCTGTGTTTGATGGAGTTGATTTTGCTTATTGGAAGGCTCGTATGCATGCATACATCGACGCTCAAGGGCACGCAATTTGGCTTAAGGTCAAAAATCCATATGTTGTGCCAGCCAATGACGATGTGATCACTCCTGATGTAGAGGCTGGTAGCAAAGCTCGCAACTTCTTGATCCAAGAGCTTAGTCGATCTGAGTTTGAGCGCGTGGCTCATTTGAAGTCTGCTCACAAGATCTGGAAGACCCTCTGTGACTACCATGAGGGCTCTACTGCGATCAAGGAAGTGAGACAGAACCAACTCAAGAAAGAATACTCAAAGATCGAACAAAGGCCTGATGAATCTTTGGATGAGTTGTGGGGGAGGTTCTCCAAAATCCTTCATGACTTGCGTGCTGTAGATCTTGTGTTCACTGAATCTGAAAATGCACGATAGCTTTTGGGTGCTCTTGATGTGAAAGTTTAGGGGATGAAGATCACTTCCATCAATGACAACACTGTCATGAGTGAGCTTACCATGGATAAGCTCTACTCAAGGTTGAAGACGCATGAGATTGACTTCATTTCGCGTCTCCCCAAGACTGAGTCAATGGCTTTAGTGGTTGACCCATCTAAGGGTAGCTCTTCTGATTCTTTGGATTTTGGCTCATCTGGTTTCTCATTTCCGCTTTGCACTCTTTGAGCGATGAGCATCTAGAGAAGCTACCTGAGGAAGATTTAGCCCTCCTATCCACAAAATTCTTGAGAGTTTACAACAAAGTGAGGAACATAAGGAGAGGTGGCCCTGTCACTTGCTTTGAGTGTGGTGAGCCAAACCACATTCGGTCCAAGTGCCCCAAGCTGACGGGCAAAGTGGAGAAGGACTCTCGAAGGCGTCCTCAAGCTAAGGATGTGAAAGCCAAGAAGCACAACTATCGCAAGTTCGTCAGCCGAGTCCTTGCCGCTCTTGGGAGTGTTGATATGAGCGATGTGGACTCGGGGATGGAGGACGACGACGATGATTCTCACGGCAAGAAGAAGGCTCAGGATTTCTCCGACATGTGCTTCATGGCCAAGGACATGCACGACATCGACTCCTCCAATGACGACGACCCTTTCAGCGATCCTGATGAGGTATGTCCCTCACTCAATGAAATGAAACGTGCTTTGGTTGTTGCTGAACAAAAACTAAAAAAGCAAGCTAAAATGATTAAGAGACAGGACAGCATGATTGATAACTTAAACCTAGAAGTTGTTAGGCTAAAATCCATTAATCCTGTTGATGTTTGTGATTCTTGCTCTAGCTTGCATAATGAATTGACCAACCTGAAATCTGCTCATTCCTCTGTTGTGAATCAACTTAAAGATGCTCTTGATGAACTAGAATCTCTCAAGTCTAGTCCTATGTGCATGTATGCTATTGCTCTAGATGTGGCTGCTGTAGATACTATTCCTTCACCTTGCTCAAATTGTGCCTTGCTTGAATTGAAATTGGATAGTGCTACTAAGGAATTGCTGAAATTTGATCCTAGTCACACTTACTCTCATTATGAGGATAACAAAATTAAAATAAAGGAAATGTCTGAAATGATTCTTTATTCTAAGACTGCTTCATGTGAAAACTGTCTTAAACTCACAATTGAGAATGATGCTTTGAATAAGACTCTAGCAGAGAAATCTAAAATTGAACAATCCATGTCCATAACTGCATCCAAGAAAGTTGTTGATTCTGCTTCTTGTGCTTTTTGTATTGAAGTTAGGACAAATTTAGATGAGATACAGGAGGCGTTTAAAGTCAAATTCAAAGAGCAAGTGAGTAGGATTGAGAATGCTTCTTGTGTATCTTGTGAGGCTTTAAGGGTTGACGTAGCTCTTGTTAAAGAAAAGGTTACTAGGACAATCAAGTCAAATAGGTGTGTCACCTGTAAGGACCTAGCCAAAGAAAATGATTACCTCAAAAAGACCCTTGAGAGATTTTCTAGTGGGAAGAAGAACCTCAACATGATCCTCGACCAATCTAAGGTGAGTGTGAAGAAAAGTGGTCTAGGATTTAATTCCCTAGAGCATTCCAAGAACCATCCACCTAAGGTTGTGAGAGCTATTGAGAGTGGTATGTTTAAGGTAGAACCTCTTGAGCCATCTAAGGTAGTTTTTAGATCTACAGGTTTTGCCCAAACCCCTTCTAGTAAGACATGTGCTTCTACTTCATCAGGTCAGACCTCTCAAAAGGTCAAGTACCATTGCACCTTCTGTAAGAAGAATGGCCACATCATTGAGTTCTGCTTTCGGAGAGCCAAGATAGAGAGGAAGGAGAGGATGAGTGCTCTGAGGTCCATTAGAGGAGTTTCTTCACCTACTATAGTCTCTAGAGCCAGGCAGCATGTCTTTCCTGCTAGACATAGGCCTAGGTTTGTAGATGACTTCTTTGACTCCTTTGGTGGCTCTAGACAGCATTTTGGTTTAGGGTATCATGAGGAGAGACCACGGGTAGCACCTAGACAGGGGAATTACTGATCTTTTGGTAGATCGATTAGGAGAGGTCTAGGTGTTTCACGTGTGTATTCTTATGATTATCCCTCTAACCATTTTATTGATGCTTCTTCTACTGTTCCTAAGCATCGTGTGGCTCAGTACTGGATTCCCAAGTCCTTTATCACTAACTTGATGCTAAAGGCACGGATGTTTCTGTTAGTCGTGCTCAGAGGGTCCATCATGCGAGGAAGGAGGACATATATCTTGTTGACTCTAGGTGTTCTCGACACATGACTGGAGATTCTAGATGGTTCTTCTCCCTCACACGTGCATCTGGCAATGAGTTGATCACATTTGGGGATGCTTCTACTAGGACCATGACAACCACGGGCACAGTGCGCATCAACAACAAGTTCATGCTTAAGGACGTCGCTTTCGTAAGTAAGCTGAGGTATAATCTGTTATCTGTTTTTCAGCTTCTTGATGAGGGGCTGGAGGTGAGGTTTAAGAGTGGTGAGTGTAGAGTTCTAGACTCCTCGGGTGAGCATGTTTTTGGGATCACCTGGTTTGAGAGGATCTTTTGTGCTGATTTGAGTGTCTCTTCTGCTTCCAGTCCTAGATGTCTTGTGGCTTCTAACTCTCATGATCTAGGCTGACAAGTGGGACCCAGTCGTCAGTGTGATGGCTCACGGTGGACTAAGTTCACCGAGCCTTGGATCGGGATTGGATCTGGAGTTGCCACGTGCGCGCATACGTAGCTCCAACCAGCATGACACGTGCACACGAGCGCTGAGGTGGACGCTAAGGTGGCCAACACGCAAGTGACACATCAGCTAGACGGAGTGGAGGCTCTGTTCCCTAAGGTCGCCGGCCAATGGCGGCTCCTTGCTGGCGATGAGTGGTTGCAACGGAAAGAGGACGCAACAGGGATCTCAAGGGTAGAATCACGGGTGCTTAGGGACCCCTACAGTGGCCGGTGGCGAGGTTTTGGCGGTGACTAGGTTACAGGCTTGACGACGACGGCACTAGAGAGGCCCTTCGGCGAAGATGATGATGGCATCGAGGTGCGGACCTCAACGCAAACTCGACGGTGGTGTCCAAGGGCGAAGAGAAGCACTAGAGCGACAGCGGCGAAGAGGAGTCGCCGGTAGGAGTTGAAGATTTAAGAAGATAAAGCGATGGTGCTACACGATGAAGCGGTAGCGGCGACTAAGGTTTTGAAGGCGGCGTAGCTCAGGGTGCGGGAAGCGAGGATCCACAGGGCTTTAAATAGTGGCAGCACGAGGAATCCACGAAGAACATGGCGCAGCGGCACAGCAAAGGAAAGAGAAGGAGGAGTCCTGCGTGAAGACAATGATGACCGGCGGTAGGACCCACAAGATAGCGAGAGAGGCTCGGAAGAAACCACGTCTAAACGGTGCACATTGTGGTCGACGGAATTGTCACGATGGCGTCTTGTGAGAGAGAAATGGAACAGTCGCATTTGGAGCGATATGGACGAAGGGGAAGCTGGAGCGACGGGTAGACGTCGTAGCCTCTACCGCCAGGAAGGCCACACTACGAGAACTTGCAAGGCGCCTGCCGACACGTAGGAACATCGAGTTGTACTTCAGCATGTTGTAACTTGTACTTTAGTTAATACTTTGCTTGTTGTAAGCACTATGAAACTAATTGTATCGTAATTGCAAAATTTAACTTTATTTGAAGTGTCAATCTCTCGTCTTAATTGCAATGCACGATGTGACCTCGCTCGACAGCGCACCACGTAGCCACTCTCTGCAAAGTAGGACATGACCACTCTTTGCAATGCACGACGTGACCTCGCTCGGTAGTGCACCACGTGGCCACTCTCTGCAAAGCAGGACATGACCACTCTTTGCAAAGCAGGACGTGACCAGTCTCTGTAAAGCAGGAAGTGACCACTCTCTGCAAAGCAAGATGTGACCACTCTCTGCAAAGTAGGACGTGACCCAATGAGACAGCTTTTCAGGATGACATGACCTGACGAGGCAGCTTTTCAGGATGATGTGACCCGATGAGGCAGCCTTTCAGGATGATGTGACTCGATGAGGCAGCCTTTCAGGACGATGTGACCCGACGAGGTAGCCTTTCAGGACAACATGACCCGATGAGTCTGCTTTTAAGGACGATGTGACCCGACAAGTCAGCTTTTCAGGATGTCATGGCTCAACGAGTATGCTCAGGGCCGCTGCCTCGCCGTCACGAATTTCCTTCAGTTAGATCACAATTCAGTCGCATACACAGCGCTGGCTTTGCATATCAGTACTACCCCTTCCACGCCGGGTTCTCCTGCGTCCAGACTTCAACACAATCTCACTCAGATGGACAAGCACTGGGAGGAGGTCCGCAAAATGCAAAGGGAGTATGTGGTCCAGGAGAAACAAAGGGAGTGTGCTAGGAGGCCAACTCCTCTCAATGATGTCGCCCCCGTAGCAGCAATCCCTACCACAACATCCCAACTGAGCATTCGCCGTATGTAACGCCCCGGCCAGAGGCCGCCCGAGAGGTCCTCTAGGATCTCCTCGGAAGTCCATCAGGACCTCCTAGGAGATCCGGTAGGACCGCCTAGGGGCATCTCCACGACCACCCAAGAGGTCCAGTAGGATCTCCTAGAGGTTTGGAGACCTGACCGGGAGGGAGTGTGAGGCACATGGAGGTCACCACAGCCACGAGCCAACTCAGGAGAGGTCGAAGGACTAATTCTGAGGAGGTCGTAAGACCTAAGGTGGCCCAAGTCCTCCCACGACCAGTCCCGAGGGAGGTTGTGGAGGGCTGGGATCACCCCAAAGACCTCCCATGACCAGACACGAGGGTGGTCGTGGTGGTCGAGATCACCCATGCTCCCGTGTGAACCAGAGCTAGTCCCAGGATCAATGACTAGCTCTTCTGAAGATACAACAAGTGGTACCATACACTTCAACGAGGGCTTTATTAATAACAACAAAGTTGATTACAAAGGGAGGCTTACAAGCCAACAAACCAAAACACAACGGAAGATAAACATAAAGGCCATCTGATACACCACAGGCAATCGGCTAGAGGGCGCATCCTAGTCGTCCAGGACCACTTGGTCCACAGCAAGATCATCTCAAGGCTTCCATTCTTGCTCAAAAGCTTAATTTCAAGCAAGAGTGAGCACAACAACTGTGCTCGCAAGTTACACCCGCCAAATAACAGAATGACATGCATAATGGATATATCAAAGGCAGGTTGATATGGTTAGTTTGCATAAAGCCATGTTTATTTCAATTACAAGTACTAAGTTCAAGGCAATTACAATAAGTAAAGTTCATTTTACAAATCTCAGTTTTCAGTTGGATAACATTCATCACGAGTGGTGAAGGATACCCTCCTGTCACAAGGCTCCCTGCCCAAAACCCATTTGGATAAAAATCCAAAACCATTTTCACAAGTCTTTTGTAAACAAAACCAACATCTAACTTTGAGCAGCTTTGCTAGCATGTCCATAACCGCGGACACGGCTATTCGAATAGTTTTACACTTTGCAGAGGTGTGCAACTTTACCCACAAGACACATTTTCTCTAGTTTGTCTGGCATTCAGGGTGCCACCACTCACTACTGAAGGTAAGTGTTCTAGAGCTCATGACAAGGCCTTTAAAATGTATCGTTCCACCGCAGTCCACCCCACTAAGGTTTCACCCCACCCCACGGATAGCTAATCCGCAGAGGTCTAGGGCCCCCTCTTCAGCTAGATGGGTAACAAAATAGTCATGAAAAACATAGTCATAAAAGACAGGCCATAAAAGACCATCCCACGTACAAATAGGATCAACCGCGATGGAACTTTGCAAATTATTTGGCCAGGTCCCGCCCATACAGGACATGTGGTTGCACTATAAGGCATAGCAAAATACACTCCTAGGCTGGTCCTTAACTGACTTGGGTAGCAAACCACGAACCCAAGGGCATCGTTCGACCATAAAGGCATGTTCCCGTGCATAGACTTGCACCAACCAAACAACCAGTGCCGCCCAAGTCCAAATCCATTTTCCATTTCTTTGCTTTTCAAACCTCCATAACACACCAATGCCATGGTTCAAATCATTTAGACAAGTGTTATTTTTGGCCAAACTTCCCAAATCAAGATTCTTTTCTCTAAGCATGACTGAGCTTTACTTTTTAAAAGGGTCCTGGTCCACATTATTGCGTAAAACCAGGTTTTGCCTAGGGTGACAACATGTTCGGTTCAAGATCAACAGAGGTCATACAAAGGAATTAGGCATAACTATGAATTTAAAGACATGTATTAAAATAACTTAGTAAAGTAGGCATTCATTATTATTTAAAATGGAACATATATAAGGTGAAATAATGGGTGCAATATGATCAAGAGTGTAACTTGCCTCCTGCTCAAAAGCTTTACAGGTCTTCCCCCTCACCAAGTTTAGGCTCACCGGCGACGTCGAGGTCTACACGTTAAAACAGTGCAAATCAAACCAAAGCCAAGTAAAAACCAAAAGAACTCCAAAGAAACATAAAACTAGAGCCAACGGAGAGGTTTGATGGTCAGGAGGAGATCCAAAGAGCTGACTAGAGGAGGTCCGACGGCTTGGGAGAGGGTCCCGAGAGCTGGCCAAATGAGGCTCAATGGTTAAAGGGAGGTCCAGAGAGCAGACTGAGTGAGCTAGAGAGTTAAAATGAAGAAAAGGCAAAGGAAGAGAGCTGGCCCAAGCTTATATTGCCAGAGCTACTGGGAGGTCCAAGGGCATACGAGGTCAAGAGCAGGTGTGGGAAGAGATGGGAGCAGGTAAAAGATGAGACAAAGGATGGCTCGGTGTAGCAAAAAGGTGGTAGCATTTAATGTGACACGACAGGCATTAAATGCTTGCAGACTTCCAAGTGCCAAGGACATGGTCAAAGGATAAAGAAAAGTGGGTGTGACTGACAAATGGGGCCAGTCAAAGCCCGAAGGGGATGTCCTGCGGAGACCTTGAGGATGTCCCGCAGAGGTCCAGGGAGGTCCTCACCCACGGGGGAGGTCCGAGCACAGGACTGGAGGTCCTAACGGCAAGGTGGCCTCAACCCGCAAGGGAAATCCATGCAAGAAAGATTGAGGGGCAGGTCCAGAGGGCTGAGAGGTCCAAGGGATGGGGAGGTCCAGACGGTCGAATCCACAAAGGGGAGGTCCTGATGGTCAGATCCTCAAAGGGGAGATCCCGATGGTCAGATCCACAAAGGGGAGGTCTTAACGGTCAACATCTAATCAATGGAGGTCTTGACGGCTAAGATCTCCAAAGGGGAGGTCTTAACGGTCAAGATCTAATCAAGGGAGGTCCTGATGGCTAAGATCTCCAAAGGGGAGGTCCTAACGGTCAAGATCATCTGCAAAGGAGGTCCTGACGGCTAGGATCTCCAAAGGGAGGTCCTAACGGTCAGATCAACAAGCAAAGGAGGTCCTGACGGCTAGGATCTTCAAAGGGAGGTCCTAACGGTCAGATCATAAAGCAAAGGAGGTCCTGACGGCTAGGATTTCCAAAGGGAGGTCCTAACGATAGCGAGATATGAAGCGGGAGGAGCGGGAGCGGTTAGATTTGGATCGAACGAGCCAAAGCGATTAGGCCGTTCAACACAGATCGGACGGTCCACAAATGATGAAGGTCAAAATCGAGCACAAGGTCTGATCGAGCACAAGGTCTACACACTAGGAAGGTCTAGACCTAAGGAGGTTAAGGCAGCACAAGGGAGGTCTGGACCCTTAGATCCAAACAAAGGGAGGTTTGGACCATTAGATCCAGACGAAGGGAGGTTTGGATGGAGAGGTTTCTAAGGGAGAGGGATCCAACGGAGGAGATCCATAGAAAGTGGTCCAAAGGAGGTCTTGACGACTAGGATAAACTCAAAGGTGATCCCGATGGTCAAGAGAAAATCAAGGAGATCTCGACGGTCAAGACCAACACAAGGGAGGTCTCAATGGTCAAGATGAAGCCAAAGGGAGGTCTTGGTGGTCATGATGAACCCGGGGAGGTCCTGACTGCCAAGATGAAGGACCAAGGAGGTCCTTAGGAGCCCAGGGTGGTCCAAAAGAACACAGGAAGGGGCAAAGGGATACAAGGAGATTCAAATGAACACAAGGGAGGTTCAAATGAATACAGAAGGGATTCCAATGAATATATAGGGAGGTCCAAAGCAACACACAGAAAGTTTAGGTGAACACAGGAGGCTTACATGAACAAGAGGGAAGTTCAAGTGGACATAGGGAGGTCTAGATGAACTAAAGGAAGGTTCCAAATACAAGGGTAGTCTAGACACAAAAGAAGTCTAGACACACAAGAGAGTTCTGGACGTCGGGAGATCTGGGCTCCAAGAGATGGCTAAACAAGATGGAGGTCTGAGCATTAGGGAATGCCCAAACAAGAGAGGTCCAGAAGGGGGAATTCAACCCAAAGTTTAGATTTCAGAGATCAAGGATATCTGAAACACAAACCTGAGCTTAGGACATCTCAGGGTAATTGTGACCCAAAGGAGATGTCAAAACCAAAAAGAAACTAGAGAGGAGGTCTAGACCTAAGGAGGTCTAAACCAAAGAGATTCAGGCCAACAAAGATGTGGTCTGAAATAAAGGAATCCGAACAAAATGCGAGGGGAGGTCTGACGAGGTCAAACAAGAGGGAGGTCTGGAAAGAAAGGGCTGAGTCAAGGAAAGAGTGGAACAAGCGAAGGCAAGGGATGGGGGAATTCAAACCAAAGTTTAGATTTCAGAGATCAAGGATATCTGAAACACAAACCTGAGCTTAGGACATCTCAGGGGTAATTGTGACTCGAGGGAGAGGTCAAAACCGAAGAGAAACTAGAGAGGAGGTCTAGACCTAAGGAGGTCTAAACTAAAGAGATTCAAGACAACAAAGATGTGGTCTGAAATAAAGGAATCAGAACAAAATGCGAGGGGAGGTCTGTAACATCCCAAATGTACAAATGGAACCAAATCTAGGTTTGTGTTTCAAATGTAATTAATTATGGGTGTTTGTTTCAAATGTAATTAAATGTGTAAAAATTAAAACTTTTCTCACATCTTGAAACTCTTAAACATTTCTATAATTCTTGTCAAGAGTTGTGGGATTCAAAAACCTAAACCTCCTGTTGACTAAAGTCAACCCCTTAATCAACTTGGCAAGAATCTAGGATTCAACCCTTGGAAATATTTTTCCTTGGTTCTAGGGATGATGTGTGACCCCTCTGAAAAATTTCATAATTTTTAGAAATTATTTGATAATTTTTGGAGGCAAGTCAAACCAGTTTGACCTTTGGTCAAACCCTAGAACAGCCGTTGATGAATTTCTGGAGAAAAATGCAGTGCACAAAAACCTCTAGAAATTTTTTTGTAAGGTTAATCCTAGAGTGAGGAAGCTCCAGTCAAAATTTTGGAATTTTTGGAGCTAGTTTGCTACCTCTAAAAATTCCTCCAAACTCAGCCTTCAAATTTAAACTCAAACCTGGAGCACTATTCCTTGGGTCCGAGCCACTTTCCAAGTGGGTCGAACCCAACCCACTTCCCGCGGCCCAGCTCAGCCGAGCTCCTCCCCCACACGAGGTCATGCCCCATTGGATCGTAATCCAATGGCCACGACCTCCCCTCTCATCTCGTCGCCGTCAGATCATGATCTCACGGCCACGACCTCCCCTCCCTTTCCAGTGTCTTGCCTAATGGCCAAGACCTCCCACCTCTGTTCGTAGTCGTTGGATTGAAATCCAACAGCCACGACCTCCCCTCGCTGTTGTGCGCCGTTGGATCAAAATCCAACCGCCACGACCTCCCATCGCGTTGTGCGCAACCGCCACGACCTCCCCTCTCTGTTGTGCGCCGTTGGATCAAGATCCAACAGCCACGACCTCCCCTCTCTGTTGTGCGCCGTTGGATCAAGATCCAACAGCCACGACCTCCCCTCGATGTTGTGCGCCGTTGGATCAAGATCCAACGGTCACGACCTCCCATCGCGTCGTGTGCAATGGCCACGACCTCCACCCTCTATTGTGTGTCCTTGGATGTAAATCCAACGATCACGACCTCCCCTCGATGTTGTGCGCCCTTGGATGTAAATCTAAAGGCCACGACCTCCCATCTCTTATCGGCGTGCCTTCGCGACGGCAAGACCTCCCATACATTCGCGCCATTGGATGCAGATACAACGGCTACAACCTCTTATCTCCTCACAGCGTGCGACCTCCCCATTTCTTTCGCAACCGTCCGATGTGAATCTAACGGCTGTGACCTCCCCTTCCCTGTCAGAACCGCGCGATGAAGATCCAATGGTCATGACCTCCCCCCTTTCCTTTCAGACCACACCGTTTCAGATCCAAGGGTTACGACTTCCCCCTTTGATTATCCAACGGTTGATATCAGCACCTGTTCTTCTCCTTCCTCGGGCTCGCAGGCGCATGGTCGAGGGAGGGCAGTGCCCTCTCACCTCTCAACAGCTCTTTTGCTACCAAAGATTAAATGCGTGTCGATGCTTTTACCCCAAAGTCATGTTCGGACCGCCCCATCACCTCCACGTTCTTGTGGAGCCATGGACCAGCGTGGGCTAAGCTCACCATGGAGCTTAACCTAGCTCATGGCCCTGCTCCCGGCTTTATAAGGTCCCTCAAGACCTCCTTGGCACTCTTTAAACACCACTTAAGCTCTCCTCTACTCTAGTGAGCTCCAGCACCCGTGAGCCCCCAACCGCCATTGTTGCACCTTGGAGCTCTCGGTGAAGGCAGTGCCCTAGTGGCTTTCCTCTCCCTCTCTTTGCTTCAATTTGAGCCTCTCCCCTCTGTGGTCAAAACCCCTAACTAAATTGGTTTGGACATTTTCAGAGGCGGCCTAATTTGGAGTTTTCCCCTTTTCGGCCGTGGAGCACCATTTTCCCCCTCGCCGCCGGTAAGGACCTCCTCCTTTCAATTCCTTGCTCTGGGAGCATCTCCTAGCTTTATGGGAGCAAATGTGATGACCAAGGTCTTTGTTAATTTTGCCTGAGTCCTCTTCTCCACATTGTCCTCCTCGGCGGCCTTCGGGGTCCTCCGCCATGAGCTCCTCGGTCCTCCTCGGGTCCTCCTTGCACCTAGGTAACCTTCTAAGTAACCCCTATATGCTTGGCACCTGCTTGGATGAACCGCTGCGGAGCTCTATTTTGTTTTTGCTTTTGGCCGTGCATTGCCGCACCGCCCCTCTCCAGCTAGCCGCCGCTCTGGTCCACCACCACAGGTGTGGGTGGTACCATGGGCAAGATCGCTATTGCGCACCTGTAGTCGGCTTTAGATGGCTATGCCGTGCCTTAGGTCGCCGGGCGTTTAGCCGTTGAAGCCGGGTGAGCACGTTGTTGGACGCTACCGGCACAAGTGTCAACGCGTGCGCGATGTGGCTCATCGCGGGCCGTCCATCTTGGAGATCTGCGGTCCACTGTCGCCGTCTCATTCGCGCACGTGAGCTCCAAACGCGCCGCGTGCGAATCAACCTGGGCTGTTGGATCCAAGATCAACGGTCCGCATTCGCTGGTTCCACGCGGGCGTGAGCGCGCGTTGCCGGCAGGACTTGGGCCGTCCGATCCAGGATCAACGGCCCAGGTTCGTCCATGTTGTTTTGATTTTAGGAATTCCCGTGGGATTTATTTATGAACTGAAAAAGGTAATAAACTTCAAAAATGCATAACTATTTCATTTTAGCTCCATTTGAGTTTATTCAAATTTTGGTGGCTCTGGTTTGAACTAAACTTTAATATAAAAATGGTTGTAAGTTGAGTTCGGCTCCAGAAAATGGATTGGTAAATTAGTTTCAAAATTAACTTTAAATGTTGCATTTAACTTGTAAAATGCATAAGTAATTCTCTATAGATCCTTTTTGAGTGAATCCAACTTTGTTGGCTTCCTCTATTAGTGTACTAACTGGTGGGATAGGATTTAGGCATGTCATTGTTTTAAAAAGGATTGTGGGTGCATTTTACTCATGCTCTTTTGCATGTCTTTGAAAAATCATAAAACATGCATCATAGCTCGAAATGAGGTGAACTCAATTGTGTTATTCATCTCAAGAGGTGCTTTACTTACCATAAAAATCCCAGGTACAACACCTCTTTGGAAAATTGTGCTTGAGAATTTAATTTGGATGAACAGTAACCGATTTGAATTTTCCAGCATTTTCCAGGCTAAGCAGATTTGTTTTGGACATATCTTTTGTATTGAGAATCCAAATCAATTGGTTCTTGTTGATAAATTCTCTAAAAATCATGCTCTTGCTGCTGTAAAATTTTTAGAGCATTTGGAGAAAGTTTGCTGTGGAGTCCTTTTGGTTTTCCTCGTTCTTATCGGTTCTTTTTCGCTTTTTCGTTAGATGCCGACGAGTGTGTTGATCCCGTGAGTGATCCTTTGCAGCATAGTGAACAGCTCCAGAAAGGCAAACAGTTTGATCATATCCCATTAATCCCATTACTTTTAAAGTCTAATACTTTGTTTAACTTGTATGTATGCATGCTACTTTGTGTTAAATTATCGATTAGTTGAGCCTATAGATGCATACTCTGTAGGTAAATGTTCATTCTCTACTACTAAGCCTAGGATTATCTTGTTGTGATTTAGAGTTCGATGCATTATCTTGTCATCACCCTTTTATTTGCAAAAAAATAACATACTACAACAGGATTTCCTAAATGTAATACCTACAAAATGTAACATTTATTCCCACATAATTATTCCAATCAGATTTATTAAATAGCAAAGGTAGTACTTAAAATTGCCCAGCTGGTTGGGCAACTTTAAGTAAGTCGCTCAACCATCGGGCGACTTAGTAATGTCACTCAACTACTAAAGCGACTCTAACGCTTGGCGCTCAGTAGTTGAGCAACTATATCCGATCGCCCAATGGTTGGGCGACTAGGTGTAAATAGATCACCATGCAGTGCGATCGATGATTATTCGACAAAAAATAAGGTAGTATTATTTTTATAATTCTAAATAAAAAATAGATTATTTAAAAAATTCATACTTTGAGGGCATGATTACAAGTTTGAATTTAACCTCAATAACATGAAACCATAATGTAACTTCGATTGCCCCAATAATAAAAGCGTAAAGAAATCGAAGAAACAAATGATATTCTATAAAGGACAGAATTGCTACACCGAGGTGAACCCTTACATAATACAAAATCAACACATCCCAACTGAAAATAATTCTAAGAAGGATAGAAAGGCCATGTCCTAGGTGAACCCTCACACAAATTCAAAATTAAAATAAATTAACCTACAATTCATAGAAATAATTTGAAACCAGATGAACCCTTACAAAATTTGGAAAAAAACAAACTAGTTCCTACAAATATTGTTGTTTACAAATATTAGAATTGCATAAAGCATAACAGTGTATGCTTAGCTAAATTCATAAGCAACTTATAAGATGAGATGAACACCTAATATATGAAACTCAAAATTACCCTGAACTAGGAAAAATCAAATAAGGAACAAACATAAGTACTAAATTAGGAAATCTAAACATAAAACTGGGGCCATAATGCAAATTGCAGTAGAAAAAATACAGATATTGCACATTATATCAACTTGCAATATGAGTTAAAATAGTGTGCAAATTTCCACATAACCACATATTTCATATATTTAGGGCATAATTTTGGTGTAATTGTTAATGTGCTATTAACATTTGACTAAATAACAGCTATATGTGACAACATTGTACACGTGAAAGCAGAAGTAATGACAAAAACAAACCAGGATGGCAGCAGAGGAATAATAAAGGTGAGAAAACAAGATACAAGAGAAAAAGCTTGCTTAAGCTTCGGCATACACAAGCAGTGTGCTTTGAGGCCATTGATTCACAAATTGTACGCACAGCATACACAAGGCTGTCGTGCTCACGTGCTAGCCGTGTCCAAAACAAAAGCTTGATATTGAACTCTGAAGTGTACGCCTATATGGAACTCACATAGATCATGAGGCAACCCCTATATATATGTGAGACATTTGACTAGAAGTTCATTATATGGCTACTTGATTCATAAACATAAAAGTTGTGTTATCAATATATCATGGATGGAGAATGAGTAACACCCTGAGTATGCCAATTCAAGATCATACAAACACTACGACATTCATCCTCACTGTTCCTAAGATATGAACCCAGTTGTTACATGGTACGCATGGTTTCCCAAGGTTCACATGGATGGACATGCCAAAGGTGTTACAAAAACGTAAGCACAATGGTTTTAGGAAGGGGATTGCTTCTTAAGAAGAGTCAAAACTAGTGATTGTATACCAATAGAGTGGAGGAACTAAAGGCATATATCATCATCTCTCATTAATATATATGGTCAACAAATTGCCTCAAAAAGTCCAACCTTCAGACACTGGTAGACAACAAATACAAAACCATAATATAGAAGCAAAACTTACCGGTACAGAAATAATAATTCCTTGAAATAAGCAATAGATCTTTTTCCACTGAAGGTACCCAACTACGTTACAGTTCCATGGAATGTCAAGACTAAGCAAGCAAGCGACAGTTTCAAGTAGTGCGACAGAAAGCATTGTTGTGCTTTCTGATGGCATCAAAAGCTGACTATCACAATCATGCCTATCAAAACATAATAAACAAGCTAAATTCAATGTTGTTCATCTCATCATCGATAATAGAAAAACAACGTTTGCTAGAGATGAGCACATAAGTAAATAAAGAAAAAGAAGCAAAACATAAAAATCAATTGAGAAGGCATAATATCCATATCAATATACTTATCTCCAATATATTTTTCCTATATTGACACTAGAAAAGAATAACTAAAATCATATTAAGAAGATGTGGGAGTTCCACAAGTGAGATGACAATTGAATGTAACATTAACATAAGTTCATTCGATTCAAGCTGTATCTTGAGCAGAAACCACAAGACTAATGTCAACTAAACGTTTTGTTAATGAAATTCATTCAATGTAATTAGTTTCTATCATAGAAACTTAAATAGAAATAATATTTAAGAGAGAGGTCATTGTAAACTAAAGATGAAAAATAGTATGTTCGCAACATGCTATTGACAACCACCTAAAGGGAATACTCTAAATATCAGCTTTGCATAATTGAACTCACCTCTTCTGATGGACAGCTTGCACACAGACAAATGCAAGTTTTTTTACCCTGTGAACCACAAGAGGTTCCACTGAGGAGTAATTTACAGGAGTAAAGAGACTTACAACATCTCCTACAACAAAATGAAGAAAAAAAAGACAGGTGATTATACCCAATGCCATAAGTAAAGAAAAATAATATCATGTGGAAAAGGTTGTGCACAAGTTGAATACAAGTCAAAACAAATATTGTACTACCTAGTGCCTTGTGAGAACCCTAAAACTTAAACTAATATAAACAACGATAAGCGATAATTAGCAGAAAATTAAACTCATCTAAACACGAACAAAACATAAGCTAAGATTTGTTTTGATCGCATTGCCAAACAATTTATACAAGATATATCCTCAAGAGTTCATCAACATAAATTACAATATGAATTATTACAACAAAAATTTGTAACATCCTGTTTTCAGTTGTTGATTAGTATCTTTCCATTTGTCTTCTTGGTTTTCAAAACCTAATTCAAATTATTGTGTATTTGCAAAATTCTCTAGTTTTTGCCTCATTTCAAAAGTCAAATTTCTCTTTTCAGCTTGAATCTTGGTTTCAGTCCAATCACCCCTGTCTTTGGGCTCAGCCCATTTCTTCTCCTGGGCTCAGCGCCGAGCTACCCTGGCACGCTCGTGCCCACTTTGCTACACCCCCGTGCACTTACCTACTCGCCAATGCCTTGTCGCATCCCGCACCTATTCCTCGTCTTTGCTCGCTCTGTCTCATCGCTCACCCACCTCGGGACCGCGCACCCCCGAATGTCTCAACAGCACTCTCCTCCTCTGGGCTATAAAAGAGCCAAGCAACCCCCTTAATCTTTTTCCTCCATCCAACTCTCTGTATCTCACTCTTGTCGCTGCGGTTTGCCCGAAGCCTCAAGCTCCGAGTTCAAGCTGTCGTGCACCTGCTCTCGGTCCTCGCTGCCCCAGTGCAGCCCCCTCCTCTACTCGTGTCTTTCGTGTCCCAGAGCTCCTTGTGTTTCATAGGAGCCACCACCTACCTCTTCTCCTTCAGTCCCGACTGACCCCTTCACTACCGTCCTCCTCCGGCCTCTCTCTCAGTCGTGGTAAGTTTTTCGTGCCCTAATCTCTATCGTTTTCTTTCGACCATGTTGAGCAGTCGAGTCCTTCTTTCGAGTTCTTCTTTTCTTTCAACCGCGTCGAGCAGTCGAATCCTTCTTTTTCTTTCGACCGCACTGAGTAGTCGAGTCCTTCTTTTGAGTTCTTCCTTTCTTTCGATCGCGTTGAGCAGTCAAATCCTCCTTTTTCTTTCGACCGCATCGAGCAGTCGAATCCTCCTTTTTCTTTCGACCGCATCGAGCAGTCGAATCCTTATTTTTCTTTTAACCGCGTTGAGCAGTCGACTCCTTTTCCTTTCAATCGTGTTGAGCAGTCGAACCCTTCCTTCGACCACATCGTAGTCGAGACCACTTTTCGACCACGATGAGTAGTCGAAACCTTCTGTCGACCAGGTAGTCGAATCTTTCCTTTCCTTCTTTCAACAACGTCTCGTAGTCAAACATCTTTTCGACCAAGTGGTGTAGTCGAACCCCCCCCCCCCTCCGACCTCGTGAAGTCATTAATCTGTGCTCGAAACCAAAACTTCAAGGACTCTGTTCTCCTCCGTTGTAACTCTGATTACAACGTTCTTTGTTTCTAAATTTTTCTAAACTCAAGATCTTGCTTTTTGCACCAGTCTTATTTAATTTGGAGTTTATTTGTTATTTCTCGTGTATTTATTTGTTCTCTCTACTTGTTGATCTTTTCCGGTACGGTCGTCCGAGTAGAGTTCGAGGAAGCAGGAGACCTCCATTTCGATCAAGCCCAAGACTACCAAGACCCTCTTGCCTTTAACCTAGGAGAGTCAATACTTTGATCATTCTGAGCCCACTTTTATGCAAATTATATTCCTTTAAATTACCAAAACTACATGCTTTAATTCTTTAAGCACATGTATGTTAACTCTTAAGGTAGTTAAATGCTCACTTGTTGGTTAATCAATTATTACCCCATCCTTTGACAATTGATTCCGTTATTCCATGTCACCATAGTAACTATGTGGTAACTATACTAGTTATAGGTTGTACTTAAGCAACATACTAGTCTTGCTTAAGTACTGGGCCATTAAATGTCCCAATCATCATCTCTTAAAACATGAAAATGATTTGGAGCAGTCGTGGGAGGTACATGACTACAATATTTGAGATAAATTGGTTTTCCTCCTCAAATCCCCAAACAGCTATATCACATCTGGGCAGATGGTATGTTCGTGGGTGCGGATGTAGCACGAGAATGATGGGTATGTGGAATGAACCACCCAGATGGCATTAAAAACTTAATCCAGTGATGACCTCCCATCGTAAAACATGTGTAACCACAAGTCTGCAAAGTGCAACTTGGCTTAGTAAAGTTATTGAACCCTGAAAGTCATCTCGCTAGAGAGGATCGAGGTAGTGCAAGCGACGGATGCGTTCCGGCTTGAATGCGACACTGTGGTGGGGTG
The DNA here is from genome assembly GCA_036346405.1 of Phyllostachys edulis. Taxonomy (NCBI): domain Eukaryota; kingdom Viridiplantae; phylum Streptophyta; class Magnoliopsida; order Poales; family Poaceae; genus Phyllostachys; species Phyllostachys edulis. Next base: position 105,841 of record JAYEVD010000094.1, read on the forward strand.
AAGTTGCTAGCTACACTAGTCATTATGGCGACCCCATATGGGTGAGAAGATGGAAGGGGCGAGGTGATTTCAAAAGTTACTGTGATGGTCTCTTGACCACATGACTAAGGAATCGTGTGGGGCTACGAGTTGATTATCTTTTGTGGGTACAGTGTACAAACCTCTACAGAGTGTAAAACTATTTAAATAGCCATGCCTACTGTCAAAGGTGGACATGGGAACCTTGCTAGAGTTAGTTCTATTTCAAAAACCTTTGTGGGTGGGATAAAAACTGGTCGGGTGGATGTAACCCTGGCCTTGTGTTGTTCCTGGGTGGTTGTACCCAGTGTTGCTAAGTGGTGGATGTAACCACGAGTAAAAATAAGCGTAAGGCAGAGGTAACCTTCGCTGTATTTCAATATTGCACAATTATTCACTTAAAAAATGCAATTTGGTTAAAATGTAAGTGATAACAATTTCTAATTATGCTAATCAAAAACATTGCTTTGGCAAATAAAAGAACCCGAGCCACCCTTGTTAAGCCATGCATGTATCTTCACTGCATCTTGTGTGTTGGCTTGTGAGCACGGAAGTTGTGCTCATTCTCGCTCTTTCCCCAACACTTGGATCCTACGGATCATGGTGACTACGACTACTATGAGGACCCCGAAGTCGATGGACAAGGCAGCGATGAAGAGTAGTCTAGTTTCGAGTAGTCTAAGTCTCGCCTCAGTCTAGGCGGGCTTGTCGAAGATTTTGCGCACGATCGGTATTGTCCATGTCCTTGGTTAATACCCGGTCGTATCTGAGTACTCAATCGTACTGTCGAGAGATGTGCTCTACCTCCCCTTTGCTTCCAATCGTAGTTTCGCTACTTTTGTTGATGAGGACACCGACCCTAAGGATGCAACCATCGCTTCGACCCGTTGCCTTTGCATCCTCTACTTCAACAACATCCTCTCCAATAGGACTTTCGCCATCGCAACACCATATTACCCAATTGGATCGCACTACGTCTACATGCTATGGTGCTACATCTACATGTCATGGTACTATGTTTACATGCCATGGTGCTCTCGCATGTGCCAATCAGAGTTCAATTTGGATACATTTTGGTCGATCAGATCGAATCAGCCTGACAGCACTGACTTCAAGCGCCCATAACTTTCACATACGGCGTCCGTTGGAGGTCCACGGGTACTTGATGGAAAGCTGATTTCGTCCTCTTTCCAACGGATCTAGCCTCACCTCCAAATTCCTTTTGGACTGATCGCAATCATCAAAAGAAGACACCATATCATTTGTTTGGGCCAAACTGGGCTTTGTAATCATACTGAACTTGGCCCATCTACTGGCAGCCCACCCGGGGCGTGGTTACTGTTCACGTGAACAGTAACCCCATGACCTTTAGTGCCACCCCGCTAGTTCTTTTCCATGTGTGGCTTCCCCTCCCCTATATAAGGAGGCCACACCCCTTTAGTTTTCCTTGGGTTTTTCTTAAGAGTTTATTCTACTTAGCAGTCTCGCCGCACGTTCTGTTGAGGAACCCCAACTTGTGAGCTTAAAGATTTATTCGCAATACAATTTCAGATTGCATCTTCTACTCTCTTGCTTGTGTTCTCGATTCGCTTGCAGGAGATAGCCTTCTTGGTGACGTCAACCGCATTCGACACGGTTGATAACCAACGGAGCGGTGGTGTAGTGATTGTGAGGGGTTTGATCTGTTTTGGTCGAAGCCTTTAGATCATCAACGTCGTGTTCTCCACAATCGACTTATCAGTACCTTTCGGAAGATCGGGCCACCGTCACATCATTTGTAATGCAATCATTTCGGCTTGTTCGGCCCTTTTTTAAACTCGACCTCACGATGTCTATGTCACTCTGATGCTTGTAATTTATTGAATGGTTTGGTCTTACAACTTGTATGAATTGATTGAGCAATGTGCCTGTGAGTGCTATCTCTCGATCCGGGAATAGCATGTTGTATTTACAGAGGATTCTGAGTTTAAAAATTTGGGTCCAACGGAGCCGGTATCGAGCATCTGTTGTAGGAGCCTTGGTTAGACCGGTCGTTGCCATAGGACTTGAGTCTTATTTTCAAAAACTAAGAAAATTTTGGTCAAAATATAGTGTACTTATTGCTCCACATCACTCTTAGTTCTAAACTTATCCCTACCTTCGTTGAGTTTTCCAACTCTCTTGTTCAAAATTGTAGCTAGTCGTGCTCAGTCGATCGATGACCCATGGGACTTTTGCTTTCTCGAAGGAGACTTGACCTTGAGATCTTTGTCATCGCGTTGGAGTAGTTAGGACCAAGATAGGTTAGCTAGCGGTGCTTGCTAAGCATTCTTTTGGGTTGCAAGTGTGTTACCCTCTCAGAGACGTTGTGGTTTGTATCTTGTATCATGGCTTAGCATGGCCTATATGCTATGTTTGAAGCCATATAACACCTAAACCCCTTAATATAATGCTGCCACTCTAGGCTTCAGATTGCTCTTGTTTCTTTCGTTGTTGTTTTGGAGTTATTCGTAGGTGCTTTAGAGGGCTAGTAAACCCTCATATATTTCCCTTTAGTCTTGAGCCTTGGCGTTTCTTCATATTTGCCTAGAAGAGCATTTGCCCCAACCCGTGGTGCCTTTCCAACAAACCGTAATCGTAGTGCGTGGCCATGGGCGTGATCGTGGTCGTGGACAAGATCTACCTTCCCCGCCACCAAACAAACCCAACAATGGCGCAAGTCATGTTCTAGTAAACGCAGATTCTCCAAGCGTTGCTAACGATCGGCAGACCAGAAAGCGGCGGTCGTAACTCCAAGTTGGCAAACTTCCTCAGGACAAGAGCCCTCGCCTTCGCTGCAGCCAATGAACCACTAGAAGCTGAAGACTAGCTCAGAGAAACAGAGAAGAAGCTTCGTCTCACTCGACGCCTAGAAGAAGACAAGGTGGACTTTGCCACCCATCAGTTGAAGGGAGCCACCGCTGCATGGTGGGAGAACTACCTCGCTGCCCGAGGTGGTGAAAGTCTAGTAGCAGAAGAGGAAGGGTAGAAGAAGCAAAAGCAGCATCTGAGGCTGAGGATTAGCAAGACCCCTCCGCTGCAGAGCTAATTCTTTGAAGTATAGCTAGTTGAGATGGAACCGACATGGTAGTCAATCCCCTGGACTGAATTCAAGACTGCTTTCAAAACCAACTTTGTGCCCGCTCGTATGATGATATTGAAGAAGAATGAGTTTAGAGCTCTCAAGCATGGTCACATGTTAGTCAATGAGTACTTGACAAAGTTCAACCAGCTTGCCCGCTACGCTCCCAATGACGTAGCTGATGAAGAGGAGAAGATCGACCGCTTTGTGGAAGGATTAGCGTGAAGACATGAGAGTCCGACTTATCCTCCACAACTTCCCTAGCTTCCACCATCGAGTCAACAAGGCCCTAGTACTCGAAAATGAGAAAAAAGACTACAGAGGTCGACCCTGTTTAAAGATGGCATTTCAGAGTCCCCAAGGTAGCTTTCAGGTGAGTCGAGATTTCTTGGTGCTCGTCTTTCCGACCACCACCAAATTTCGCCTTAGAGAACCTCCACTCCACCTCGCGTCCCAATGGGAATGGTTTCGCACTCTTCAAGCCACCGAGCCACCGGCGGTTAATCCAAAGACTCACCTTCATTTGCTTCAATTATGGGAGAAAGGACAATTTGCCAACAAGTGCCCTCAATGCCGTAACACCACCACGGTTCAACCGGAGCCACCCCAAATCAAGGCCAGCGTCAAATCAAAGCAAGAGTCTTCAGACTTCATAAGCCTCGAGGTCTACCTCGACACCGAACCATGGTTGTGTGAACCATGTCACAGCCGAGAAGGCCCGGGAAGCCCCGGGAGTGCTAATGGGTATGTTCTCTATTAATTCAGTACCCACATGAGTTTTGTTTGATTCTTAAGCTTCAGACTCTTTTGTTTCGTGAGCGTTTGTTGAAAGGCATAAGTTGCCGATCTATAAGCTAAAGAAACCCGTGGTGCTTAGTTCACTCAGGGGATCCTTATATGGTATCTCAGTAAGTTCCAGAGTAGAGATTGCTATGGAAAATTCCGGATTCCTAGCAAACCTTCTAGTGCTAGAATCCCAAACTCTGGACATCATCCTAGGGATGGATTGGTTGGCCGAGTATCAAGGAATGATAGATTGTGCCAACAGACTAGTCGTACTCACCAAAGACCCAGAGGCTACGATAAGGGTTAGTGTGGATCATTCCTCTCCCTTGGATCGAGCAATCCACCACCTTGAAGAGTTGTCCCTAGAGACAACGATGCGAATCGAGCTACCCAAGTCTTCCCAGAAGAATTGCCGGGTATGCCACCAGATAGAGATGTTGAATTTGTGATCAACTTGAAACCAAGGACAACACCGATTGCCAAGAGACCATACTAGATGGCTGTCGATGAACACAAAGAGCTTTAGACCCAGATTGAAGACTTGCAAGAAAAAGGATTTATCCGACCTAGTACCTCTCCCTGGGGTTTGCCAGTGCTCTTTGTAAGGAAGAAAGATGACACTGCCAGATTGTGTGTAGATTACCGAGCACTCAATGATGTGACGATCAAGAACAAGTACCCCTTGCCCCAAGATCGATGACTTGTTCGACCAGGTTGTCTGGAGCAAGTAGTTTTCTCCAAAATAGACTCGAGGTCGAACCATCACTCAAGATCGAGGTGAGGATATTCCTAAAATAGGTTTTACCACTCGGTATGGCATGTTTGAGTTCATGGTTATGTCGTTTGGCTTGACCAATGCGCCAAACCTACTTCATGAACCTCATGAACAAAGTATTTATGGAATACTTGGACAAGTTTGTAGTTGTATTTATAGGCGACATCTTGATCTACTCAAAGACCAAGGAAGAGCATCTTTGGACATCCGCATTTGGTCCTAGAAAAGCTTAAAGAGCATCGACTTTTATGCCAAGTACAACAAGTGTGAATTTTGGCTTCAAGAGATTAGTTTCCTTGGGCACTTTGTATCTACTGAAGGAGTAGCAGTCGATCCATCCAAAGTATAAGTTGTATTGGAATGGAAGAAGCCTACCTCTGTCATTGAAGTGCATAGTTTTCTCGGTTTGGCCGGATACTACAGACGCTTCATTGAAGGATTCTCTAAGCTCTCCAAACCGATGACCCATCTGCTTAAGAAGGAAAATAAGTATGAATGGACAAAAGCCTGTGAAAAGAGTTTCCAAAAATTGAAGAAGAGGTTAACCTCTTCACCAGTGTTGACCTTACTAGACATACACATGGACTTTGAAGTCCATTGCGATGCTTTGCGCCAAGGTCTTAGCTGCATACTCATGCAAGGAGGAAAAGCTGTAGCATATGCATCCAGACAACTCCGTCCTCACGAGGACAACTACCCAACTCATGACCTAGAGTTAGCATTAGTAGTGCATGCCCTAAAGATTTGGAGGTATTACTTGATTGGAAATCATTGTGATATCTACACAGACCACAAGAGTCTCAAGTATATTTTCACCCAGTCGGACCTCAACCTTCGATAGAGAAGATGGTTAGAGTTGATTAAGGATTACAATTTGGATGTCCATTATCATCCCGGTAAGGCTAATGTAGTCGCAGATGCATTGAGCCGTAAGTCCTACTACAGTAATGTCATGATTCGATAATACTAACCTTAGCTCTACGTGGAGTTCGAAGCACTCAACCTTGAGTTAGTAGAACAAGGCACCCTAGCTGCTGTGGAAGTGCATCCAACTCTGGAAGAGCATATCAAGACCACTCAAGAAAGACACCCTGGAGTTTAGAGATTCAAGCATCTCATGGCTAAAGGGAAAGCCCCTAAGATGATCGAAGATCAGCAAGGAGTTCTATGGTTCGAGAAACGTCTCTTTGTTCCCCATGAGAAGGAACTCAAGAAATTGATACTGAAGGAAGCGCACAGCTCAACCTATACCATGCATGAAGGCAGCACCAAAATGTATCAAGACTTGGAGCCCCCGCCAAGCCCTGCCGTGGTAGCCAATCCTCTGCCGCGCCCCTGTCGTGGCAGCCAATCCTCTACCGTACCCCTGTCATGGCACTCAATCCTCTGCCACGGTAGGATTTGGGCAGCCAATCCTATGCTACACCCTGTCGTGGCACCCAATCCTCTATCGCGGAGGATTTGGGGTACGCTAATTCTCTGTAGTGCCCGTAGTGGTAGCCAATCCTCTGCTCAAGACCCTTATCATGGCGACCAATCCTCTGTCGTGCCCCTACTGTGGTACTCAATCCTCTGCCTCGGTAGGGTTTGGTAGGGTGAAGGCTTACCACGGCAGGGCTTGGCAGGGGTGCGACAGAGGATTGGTTGCCCAAATCCTACCACGGTAGAGGACTAGGTGACACGGCAGGGGCATAGCATAGGATTGCCTGCCCAAATCCTACCATGGCAGAGGATTGGGTGCCACGACAGGGGCGTGGCAGAGGATTGGCATTGCAGGCGGGGTGCCCGATCTTTCAATGAGATTGATAAGTATCGATTTTGGTGGAGGTGACTCTCGTGATCCGACTACAACCGTACGACGACGCTTGTGCCTTAGCAATCGTTGAACCAACTCCGGGATGTTGTTGACCTTGCTGGAAGCACGATCAACCTGAACACGAGGTTCAATTCCTGCGAGCAATTGAAGAACTAGCAAGAATAAGATATAGTCAATCTGATATTGCGAATAAGATTGTAGTGTAGATGGTATTGAAAAATAAAGGTGGGATCCCGAAGGCTGTCTTGACAGGTGGTCGTCCGATACAATTGAAGAACAGAAGTTTGCACAATGGCTAAACCTAAACTCAACGAAATCTGAGTTCTAGCAAAGGGAGACGGTGGCTCCTATATGGGAAGATGACTAGGGGTGGCGGCCAGGGAAGTGGACGCACGCCCCTAGGGTTATAAGGCCCATGGGCCGAAGTGGAGGTGGTGTAGCACCCTTTTGACTTGGGCTTAGAAATAGACGCGAACTTTTTTGATGATTGTGGCTGGCTCGGATGGAATTTGAAGATAAGGTTGGATCTGTTGGAAAGTATACTTGATAAGCTTTCCATGAAGTCCAAGAACGTCCCAAACGGAGTCCATATGAAGAAGCTATGGCCATTTAAACTTAGTAATCGTCGCGAGAGTACGAATTCGAATCCGAACAAGCCCAACTCGAACTCTTGCTTGACTCGGACCAAAAGTGACGTGGTGACCTTCGTTATGACTTCCACGCATGTCCATGACTCCGCATGCCTCTCCTTGGTCCTTTCCCATGTTCCTAAGCACAATTAGATCACTTGCATTAGGTAGCGATCTATTCTCAATAATATATAAACCTAGGAACGAATTCACTGTAATTAAATTCATGAACTTGAGCTCGAGTAAGTGATCCTTGTAACTTGGTTGTGGATGAGTTGTGTGTGTAGGCACGGTTGTATCCATGGTAGGGATGACCTCATCATCCTCCCTTCTTACATTTGAGTCGCCCTCGAGTCAAGCTCATCCTCTTCTCCCAAGTATGGCTTCAAATCTGCAATGTTAAATGTGGGACTAACCCCAAAATCTGCGAGCAGTTCAAGCGTGTATGCATTATCATTAATCTTTCCTAACACTTTAAAAAGACCATCAGCTCTAGGCATCAATTTTGACTTTCTCAATTCAGGAACCTATCTTTTCGCAGTGCAACCAAATAAGATCTCTGGTTCAAAAGTTAGATGTTTTCTCCCCAGACTACTAGCAATTTTATATTTAGCATTCATGCGCTCTATATTCTCCTTAGTTGTCTCATGCATTTTTAAAATCAATTCAACACGTTGTTTAGTATCAAAGATTAATTTCTCGAAGATGGAATAAGCAATAAATCAATAGGAGCACGAGGCACAAAACCATAAACAACCTCAAAAGGGCACATCTTTGTAGTAGAATGCAATAAAAGATTATAAGCAAACTCAATATGAGGCAAGCATTCATCTTTGTAGTAGAATGCAATGAACGATTATAAGCAAACTCAATATAAGGCATGCATTCTTACCACATTTTAAATTCTTTTTAACACGACCCTCAAAGATTGTAGATAAAGTTCTATTCACAACTTCAGTTTGTCCATCAATTTGGGGATGACAAGTAGTAGAAAATAATAGATTAGTCCCCAATTTAGCCCATAAAGTTCTCCAAAAGTGGCTAAGTAATTTACCATCACGATCTGAAACTATAGTATTAGGCACACCATGCAAACGAACAACTTCACGAAAGAATAAATCAGCAATATTGGTAGTATCATTGCTCTTATGACATGGCATAAAGTGGGCCATCTTAGAAAATCTATCAACAAACACGAATATACTATCCCTCCCTTCTTTGTTCTTGGCAATCCTAAAACAAAGTCCATCGAAATACCTTCCCATGGAACGCTGGGAACAGGTAAAGGCATGTATAAACCATGAGGATTAAGTCGTGACTTAGCTCATTGACATGTAGTGCAGCGAGCAACGTAGCGCTCGACGTCCCGTCTCATCTTTGGCCAAAAGAAATGATCAACAAGTATATCCTTCGTTTTCTTTGCGCCAAGGTGTCCCATCAGCCTACCTCCATGCGCTTCCTGTAACAACAACAAATGAACGGAGCTAGCTGGAATGCATAGCTTGTTAGCTCTAAACACAAACCCATCATTAATGACAAATTTCTTCCACATTTTCCCTTCTTTACAATTCAACAATATATCCGTAAAATCAGCATCATGCACATATTGCTCTTTAATAGTCTCTAATCCAAAAATTTTGAAGTCAAGTTGTGAAACCATGGTATATCTCCTAGACACAGCATCAGCAATAACATTCTCCTTTCCCTTCTTGTGTTTTATGTCATAAGGAAAAGACTCAATAAATTCAACCTACTTTGCATGTCTAATTTACTCATAGCCGGAGTTGAGTTTATAGCCAACCTAATTGTTCTAGACACCCAGACCTTAGATGTCATTCTTGGCATGGATTGGTTAACAAAGCACAAAGCTGTGCTAGATTGTGGCCGAAGAGTCGTAACAATCGAAGATACCAAGGGAAACAAGGTAGAGTTTCTAGCTACCTCAGTGCGTGATGGACATCTGCTAGTTAATAGCCTGAAGACCGTTGCTTCGGAAGATGTGCCTATTGTCAGGGAATATCTAGATGTAATTTCAGAATAATTACCAAGAATACCACTAGACCGTGACATCAAGTTTGTCATAGATTTAGTGCCGAACAAAGCACCGATTTCGAAGAGACCCTATCGGATGCCAGCCGATGAGTTAGTAGAAATAAAAAAGCAGATAGAAGAACTTACGGAGAAAGGTTTCGTGAGACCTAGTTCATCACCATGGGGAGCACCAGTTTAGTTTGTCAGAAAGAAAGATGGAAGTATGAGAATGTGCATTGATTATCGATCTCTCAACGAAGTCACCATCAAGAACAGGTATCCATTACCTCGGATCGATGATTTGTTTGATCAAATGAAAGGAGCCAGAGTGTTCTCAAAGATCAATCTGCGATCATGTTACCATGAGTTGAAGATTTGTCCTAAGAATATACCAAAAACCGCTTTCTCAATGCGGTACAGACATTATGAGTTCTTAGTCATGTCCTTTGGTCTGACTAATGCCCCTGCCTATTTCATGAACATGATGAATAAAGTATTCATGGAATATTTGGATAAGTTTATAGTTGTGTTCATTGATGATATTTTGGTTTACTCCAAGTCAAAAGAAGAACATGCCTGAACACCGAGGTTCATCCTAGAAAAACTCAAGGAGCATCGGTTGTATGCTAAGTTTAGTAAGTGTGATTTCGGAAAAGGAAGTTGATTTCCTTGGTCATGTGATGATAGCCGAGGAGTAGCGATTGACCTCGGTAAAGTTAAGGCAAGATTACATTGGGAGTAGCCCAAGGTCACATTACTCAGACTCGCAGATTCTTGTGAATGGCAGATATTATCGCTGCTTCATTGAAGGATTCTCAATGATTACTAAGCCTCTACGCAGCTTGTTAAAGAAGGAGAAAAAGTTCACTTGGACCCTAGCTTGTGAAGAAAGTTTTCAAGAATTGAAGAAGCGTTTGACTTCACAAGATGCTAATTACGCCAGATATTCGCAGGATTTTGATATATATTGTGATGCTTCAAGTCAAGGATTAGGATGTGTCCTAATGCGAGAAGGAAGAGCTGTTGCTTATGCGTCTAGGCAATTAAGGTCTGATGAGGAGAATTATCCTATCCATGATCCGAACTAGTCGTCAGAGTACATGCTTTAAAGATTTGATATCATTACCACATCGGTAATCGATGTGAAGTATATATAGATCATAAGAGCTCAAGTATATTTTCACTACCGATTTAACATGACAGAGAAGATGGTTAGAGTTGATAAAGGATTATAATCTTAGAATCCACTACCATCCCAAGAAGGCAAACATCGTTGTAGATGCTTTAAGTCAGAAGAGCTACAACAATACTTTGGAAGTAAAAGAGGTTTGTTCAGAACTTCAAGAGGAATTTCAGAAACTGAAGCTAGAAGTTGTATCGGAAGGATTTGTGGCCAATCTAGAACTGCAGTCTACTTTGGAGAAGCAAATTCGTGAATCTCAACCAAAAGATCCTGAGTTTTCAGACATCAAGAAGAAGATGGCAGAATGAAAGTTCAAAGACTTCACCAAAGATGATCAAGGTATTATATGGATCAATGGACGTATTTGTGTACCAGATGTTGATGGTTTGAGACAGCTAATTTTGAAGGAAGCCCATGACTCAAAGTATTTGATTCACGGGTAGTAGTAAGATGTACCAGATGTTAAGAACAAATTTTGTTGCCAAATTTAAAGCGAGAAGTCGCAAAGTTCATTGCCTTGTATGATGTATGTCAAAAAGTAAAAGCTAAACATCAGAGGCCAGCAAGTCTATTGCAACCTCTGAAGATTCCAGAGTGGAAATGGAAAGAGATCGGAATGGATTTCATTACCGGTTTACCCAAGACTCAATCGGGTTACGATTCGATTTGGGTGATGGTTGATTGTTTGACTAAAGTTGCTCATTTCTTGCCAGTCAAAACCACCTACTCAGGAGATCGCCTTGCAGAGTTATACATGTCAAGGGTTGTCAGTCTGCATGGTGTGCCTAAAAAGATAGTGTTAGATCGAGGATCTCAGTTCAATTCTCGTTTTTGGCAGAGATTGCATGAAGCCTTAGGGACTCATCTGATTTCAAGACTACTTATTATCCTCGCATCGATGGATGGACTAAAAGAGTTAATCAAATATTGAAGATATGTTGAGAGCCTATGCTCTAGCTAATACTACTAGTTGGGATAAGAGTTTGTCGATGTCAATTCTCGTACAACAACAGCTATCAAGCTACCGCAAATGTCACCATTTGAAGCTTTGTATGGTCATGCCTCTGTAACCTGTTGAATTGGTCGAAGCAATTTAACATTTGGTTTTGGGCCAAATATTATTCAAGAAGCGTAAGAACAAGTGTCTATGATCGAGAGAGATTAAAGATAGCTTAGTCAAGGCGTAAGAGTTATCCCGATAACCGCTGCCGTGATCTCACTTTGAACTAGAAGATTTTGTTTACCTTCGAGTTACCCCACTCAGAGGTCTAAAAGGTTTCATGCCAAAGGGAAGCTTGCCCTTAGTATGTTGGTCCATTCAAGATTTTGGATCGTCAGGAGAAGTAGCGTGTCTGCTGGAGCTACATGATCGTTAGGTGAGTGCATGATGTCATTCATGTCTCTCGCTTGAAGAAGTGTCTTCGTGCCGTAAGAGCAAGCCCTGTTAGAATCGGCTTGAGTTGAAAGAAGACCTCACCGACAAGGATCACCACCAAGATTTTAGATGTCGAGAGCGCCATACCAAAAGCAAGACGCTCAAAGGAGCAACCACTCAAAAGGAGAAGCAACGTGGGACCGTGAAGAGGAGTTGAAATATGAGTTTCTAGCCTTTTTCTCTATTAGCCCGAATCTCGGGTCGAGATTCCTTCAAGGGGGAGGTTTGTAACATCCCAATTTTCTGAGCTTCAAAAATCTTTTGAATGGTTAGTAGCGAAAATTTCACCATTTGGTTTTATTTGAATTTAATTCAAACGCTTAAACACTGACTTTAGATATGAAAACAATTTAATATGATTAATGTCAACATGAACTATTGTCAAAAAAAAATTTATTTGGATTCTATGTGCTTGGATATATTTTCTAGATTGTTCTAGAATTTTTTCAAGTTCATTTGGTATTTTCTATTGCCATTTGGATTTTCTGCTATTTTCTAAAATAGAAAAGGTATTAAAAATCTCAGAAATAGTAATCGGGATGAATTCCTTTAGCCCAATGCTCCTTCCGCATCGCGGGTCTGTAGCAAATTTCATACCCATCTGTAGACCAACTTGGCCTTGCCTTTTTTCGTGCAGCCGCTCTCGCGTGCCTCCTTCTTCCTCTGCCAGGTGGGCCCACCGGCGTCTTCGTCCTCATCTTCGTCTCCTTCGCTAGAACTTGGTCCGACACCGCCATGGATTTCTTTCAGAGCTCCATCCGACAACGGCACGAACGACCCACAAATCCTGTGTCGATCTCGCCTTTTAAACCCTAGATCTCTCCAAGAATCGAATTGGACTCCTATCTTCTCGAATCCCAACCGAATCAGCGTACCTCTTCTCAGCTCCGAAAACGACTCTGCTACCTTTACGCCACCTCAGCCCCACCCGCACCCTATAAAAGCCACCCTAAGGAACGCCCGGTCCTCTGCAACCTAAAGCCCCAACCCTCTTCACCTCTAGAGCTCCAGCACCGCCCCAATTCGAGAATTAGGGTTTCCATAACCAAAGCTTTTTTTCCAAATTCTTCGTCGCCGGTAATGCCTTGCCCCCGTGGAATGCACCATCGTGCACCCTTCCTTGACCCCAGAGTAACTTTGGTTTCATTACCGACAACCGCCGTACTTTGTCCTCCACCCCGTCGCCAATCCCGGCCATCACCATCGAGCCCAGAGCCAAAATATATACCAAAGGTGAGCACAATATCATTATCTACCCAATGCGCAAGACTCATTATCGCGTTCAGAACATCCCAAATCTGGGTGTGTGTTTCAAATGTAAGAAAATAAGTAGAAATTAAAACTTTTCTTGCATCTTGAAGCTTTTGTACTTTCCTGTAATTTTGTAAAGGAATTGTGGAATTCAAAAACCAAAATCTCCAATTGACTAAAGTCATGACCATATTAAACTTTTAAGAAAAGTTTGTGGTCAACCCCTAGAAATATTTTCCTTGGTTCTAAGTCTGTTGTGTGACCCTCCGAAAAGTTTCATAATTTTAGAAATTATTTGATAATTTTTGGAGGCAAGTCAAATCAGTTTAACACTTGGTCAAACCCTAGAGCAAACCTTGAGGAATTTCTTGAGATAAATGCATTGCATGAAAATCTCTAGAAATTTTATGTAAGGTTAATCCTGGAATGAGGAACCTCCATTCAAAATTTTAGAATTTTTGGAGTTAGTTTGCTACCTCTAAAATTCTCCCAAACTCAGCTTTCAAATTCAAACCCTAACATGGTTTCACTGTTCTCGGGCGGACCAAACTCTGCTCGAGCCATTGGACTTGGTCGGACCACCTAGCAGATCGGGCGCGGTCAATTCGGGCGTGAGCGCCTGTGGAACCCTTGGATCTCCATTACGGTCCATGTTGGAGCGGAGCCATGATCGTCATGAAGGTGTGAGCCGTTCGGATCGTGACCTGACCATCACTATCGCACAAGATCTGCTCATCCCATTCCTCTCGCCTCTCAAGGCACACCAAATAGCCATGGCAGGGTGTGGGTGGAGCTCTGCTGGCCTCTGTCTGGCTCCACTCCGTCCCTTCAACGGCTCTTCGATTTATTGCTTGTCACCGCGCCTCAAAGTCCTCTTCTCACTGCCTCCCGCCGCCAGAGCGACTGCGGAGCCACGATGGACCGGCTCGCTCTTGAGGATGCACCACTTCCTCCTTCGCTCTCTTGCTATAAGAAGCCCCCAAGCCCTTTCTCGCTTCCCTTTAACACCCCTCTTGCTTAACCTAGCTTCCTCTCAGTGCTTGGTTGAGCTCCATTCTCCGAAGCCCCTCACGCCATTGTTGAGCTTTGAGCTCCGGTGAAACCCATACTCCAAAGGCTCCCTTACTCAATCCTCCGCTCCAGCTCTTTCCTCTAACCTCCGGAGTAAATCCCTAACTCAATTTAGGTTTGCTTTCACAGAGCGACTTAATTTTGAAGTTTGATCTTGCGACCAAATCGCTTCCTTTCCTCCTCGGCTCCCAGAAGGGCTTCTTTCTCCAATTGCTTGCTCTGGGACCATCCTTGAGCTATGTTGAGCTATCCCGATGACACGGCCTCTCTCTCTCTCTTTGCTCAAAGTTGTCTTTCCCACATTGTCGCCTTCGCCGCCGTCGCAGTGCCGTCACCGCCAAGCAGCCTGCACCTCCTGCCTCTCGGTAGCTAAGGTAACCATCCTAGTAGTCCTTAGATATTGTGGCATCGCTTCGTAACCATTGCGGAGCTTTTTTGCATTTTCGCCGGCGGTAGGTTGCCGCTGCCGCTCTCCTCCGGCTAGCCGCCATTCGGGCCGCCGCTGCTGGTGTGAGTGGTACTAGCATGTGTGCATCGCTATTGCACCCGTAGCTAACCTTGGTTTGCGCCATGTGTTCTAGGTCACCTGGCGTGAGCTATGAAGCGTTTCGGTTTTGTTTGACACGCCAAGCACGCCAGAAGGGCGTTGTTGAGGGCCGCCCATCCCTTGATCTGTGGTTGAGATGTCGCGTGGGCTGGCGCAAGATCAGAGTCACGTTAGTTGTGAACCATCCATCTCGCGATCTCACGGTCCACATCCGCGGAGCATTCAAGGGCACAAGATTCAAACGCGCCGCGGCGATTCATTATGGGCCGTTGGATGCAACATCGACGGTCCACGTCATGGTTTTGCAAGCAAGGCGCTTGCATGAGTCCAGCGATAGGGCCGTGCGATGCAAGATCGATGGTCCACAAATTTCCACGTCGCGTTAGTTTTCAAATTTCCGAGAGTATTATTTGTGAACTAGAAAAGGTAATAAACTTCAAAATTGCATAACTAATTCATTTTAGCTCCATTTTAGTTGATTCAAATTTTGTTAGCTCTGGTTTGAACTAAGCTTTAATCTAAAATGGTTGGAAGCTTGGTTCAGCTCCAGAAAATGCTTTGGTAAAATTGTTTAGAAATAGGCTTTAATTGTTGCTCTAAAAATTACATTTAACTTGAAAATTGCATAAGTAATTCTCTATAGATCCTTTTGAGTGAAACTAATTTTGTTGGGTTCCTCTGTTAGTGTGCTTAATTGTATAATAGGTTTTAGGCATGCCACTATTTCTAAAGCTCTTGTGGTTGCATTTTGTTTTGTGCTCTTTTCATGTCTTTGAAAAATCATAGAAAATGCATCCTAGCTCCAAATGAGGTGAATCAAATTCTGTTGTTCATCTCGTGAGGTGCTGTAATTACCATAAAAATCTCAGCTGCAACACGTCTTTGGAAAATTGTGCTAAAGAATTAAATTCGGATGAACAGTACCGATTGCAATTTTTTCAGCATTTTCCAGCCAATTGATTTTGTTTTGGCCATAACGTTTGCATTGAGAATCCAAATCAATTGGTTCTTATTGATAAATTCTTTAAAATCATGCTCTTGCTGCTGTAAAAATTTCAGAGCAATTGGTGAAAGTTGGTTGTTGAGTCTTTTCGGTATTCTTCGTTCTTATCTGCTTCTTTTTCGCTCTTTTCGTCAAAAAGCCGATTTTGCATGCGTTGATCTTGAGAGTGATCCTCAGCAGCATAGTGAGCAACTTCAGCAAGGCAAGCAGTTTGATCATATCCAATCCTATTACTTTTAAAGTCTAATACTTTGTTTGCAAATGATATGTATGCATGCTCTATTTTGTTGTTAAACTATCAATCGATTAGTGATCCTATAGATGTATATTCTGTAGGTAAATGTTCAATCTCTACTACTAAGCCTAGGAATATCTTGCTGTGATTTAGAGTTTGTTGGATGAGCTCTTATCACTTAGTAGTTTACGTGTTGATATTGCTTAGAAATGCTTAGCAAACGGTAGAATTGGGGTTATCGACTTAGTCGATAACTTTGATCACACAAAATTATTATTACCATTATGCTCAGCACTTTGTGCTTTGTTACTTTGTAAAGTCAAAAACTGAAAATGAAAATGAAATGTTTGGGACTTGGGCACAATAGTTGATGGTGTGATCTTATGGTGTGACTGGAATGGTGCCCGGATCAACAAGGACTGAGTTACTTGCGTCACTAAGCCAAGCGATTATTGCGTGCTAACCACATGAAAGGCATATGGAACCTCTCTTAACTTAGTACTTTGGCGTGTGTTAGCTCCGAGTCGCAGGAGGTTGTGTGGGTGCGTTGTGTTGAAAAGAAACTTGTGGTTACGTGTTGGGTGAGCGGAGTGGAATCGGTTAGGTTCTCCACACCGAAGGGCATTGTAGTTGTCTAGGAGTTTTACCCTCACAAAGGTAGTTGACTTTCGGCTTTACAATGACTCTGTCTCAACATATAGGTTACCATCCATACAGGCGATTTGTAGTTAATGCACAATATTGGAAATGTCTCAGAGGACTTAGCCGTGTTTCGGCATACCAAAGGAAGTGTGCTTGATCTAGTGGCAAAAGGCAATCGATGTGTGGGTACATTGGTACACCCCGCAGAGGTTCAAACTATTCGAATAGCCTCGCCCTAGGTTATGGACATGCTTGGTAAGTTCGCAAGAACTAGACTATAACATTTAATTAAAACTTGATGTGGGTGGTATGAATGGGTAATTCATGCCATTGTTGTGGTGGCTATTGTTAGTCACTTCCGGTGATGTCTTGTCATTATTGTTACTTGTTTCATCACTATTTTTGTCAAATAAAACAGATTGTAAAACTGTTTTAAATCTATTACATTATTGCAAATGAAAACTTGCTTTTATGCTGAAAATGAGTCTAAAGCCTCCTCCACTTAGATAAGCTTGCATGTAGCTATGTATAGGTCTTACACTACACGTGAAGTCTTATGCAGTACATTTTTGTACTCATTTGCTTTGCTTAACTAATTGTTGCAGAGGAGGAAGTCGATCCCCAAGGGATGCATTTCGTGAGTTGTGTCATGGTTTGACGACTAGGTTAGCGGTCTTGGTTGGTTGCCTTGTGGGTTAAAGGCACACTAATTGGCTCTTGTTTATCACCATCTTATGGCTTTTGCTTCTGCTGTTTATTTAACTCTCTTTAGCTGTTATTTGGCTGGTCGGCCCCTTTTGTAATAACTCTATTATGTATGTCTTTTGAATTGTTTAGTTGTGCTTTGGTTCTATGTGAATGAATGAAATTGATGCATGATTTTGTAAAAGGGTGTATGTACAGCACTTCTAGGATGTACATATTTTCTCGAGGCACGCGTTATTTTGTTTGTGATGCTAGGGTCAATTGGATGACTAAGCATTACAAGCCAAATCTCCTGTCCTCATAGCATGCGTCTCGGTTCACTGTTGTCGATCAAGCGTCCAAACCTTTCGCCGTAAAGATGACATCACCGATGACGGCGGTACACGTGTGTTGCCGAGTCGGCCGTCATCTCAACTCCTGTGCTCACATGGTGTCCCTCATCAACGCTGCAAGCGGCACAATTGTATCCTAACCCCAGATCCAAAGGTCCATGGACCCAATCAATGTGCACCGAGCCACTAACTTTTGGGTTCCACATGTTAGATTTCTTTTTAATTCTTTTAATTCCATAAATTCTTTCACTGACATCATCGTTGCGCAATAATCTGATTTTTCCTTTGAGAAATAATTGAAATTTGAATAAATCCAAATTAGGGTTTTTCTTTAGATTCAAACTTCCAAAGTCCATATCTTTTGCATCCGAACTCCGATTATGCCCATTCAAATTTCTAAATTCATATAAATTCAAGATCTATTTATATAAGATGTTTATTTAATTTTTAGAGTTTGCCTTGCCTCTATTATTTATTTGTTTTATTTGTTTGCTTCGCTTGCATGTAGACGCCGATACTTCTTGAAACTTTGAAGAAGAAGGAGTGCCTCAAGAGAAAGATCAGTACTTAGACCTATTTCAAGGCAAGTTATACCTTTGATCATATTGAACCCAGTTTTCAAAAGTTATGTTGATTTAAATTACAAAGATTTACTTTAAGTATTTATTTAAAGGAAAATTGGGTGAGTGACATTATGTTCGAAGCGATTTAGAGGATTAACATCGCTTCGTCACACAATGGAAAACAACACCACGAAGAGCTAAAATTCTATCAATAACACCGCCGTCACGTTACCATCATGTTTCTTTGTCTTGGCTAGCTTAAAAGACTAATTTGCCCTTCCATTCTACCGCAAGGTGAATTGGATCTGCCTGATCCCATATAATGGAAGCCAACCCTAGTTTCTCCCCATTTGGCTCCATTTTTTGCCTCGCCGCTCTCTCTCCTTGCCTTCGGGTCATTTTTCATCGATGAGATCCTAATCGGTCTCTTGGACTCCGTTCGTTCTCTCTTTTCGGTTTCCTATGCCCTCGCTTTTCCTTTGCCTTGGTTGAGATCATAATCCGTGGAAATGAGCTAAGGAAGGGACACATCTTGCTCCACTCCATCTGTGAAGTGCCCAAATTGCAATTTGGTGGTGAGGCGCAGATGTCTAACTCTCGGAAAAATCCCGACCGTGGGTACTACAAATGCCCTATGTATTTAGTAAGTATTTGGATTCATGATTCCATTTGGTTTTGGGTTTTTGTATGTGAAGAAATTTGAAGTTTGTAGTTGATCTAGTATTCACCCAATTTTGAAGGAAACGGGATTGGTTGTGCGTGTTCTAGCGATGGGTAGAAGAGGCAGTCGGTCCAAGGGGCTACCACCATGCACACTCGATGAAAGAAGTGGAATGGTGGATGTTGGAAAGCTAATATATAGGGTTCAGATAATGGAGGCCAATGTTGTTGGAAGGTTGGAATACAAGATTAATTTGATGATTGTTGTAATTTTGTTTCTTCTTGTTATTGTGATTTTGAAACTGTGATGTAATTGTCATGTTGAAATGAATGAGAATGTGTTTGTGATTTTGCATTGAATGAGATTGTGGTGTTTCAGTTGGTCTCAAATTACAGTAAGAAGCATGAACTAAAAATGAGATGTTCCATGATAGATCGTATAACAGGTTTCAGTAGAATGATAACAGATTAAAGTAAGAATCATCATCTCAAAATGACATGTCTCGTAACAAATAGGGATCCCTAATAGATAATATGTCTCATAACAGATGTTTCAAGACAAGGATAACCCATACCACAATGCAAAGCATGTTCACAAGAGTTGGTTGAGTATAAAACAATAGATTGCAAGAAGAACCCTCCTCTCAAAATGACTTGTTTCAAAGACAAGGCATGTTCATAACAAAGAGATTATAGAGGATCCTCGTAACATAGCATCATCAAATCTTGTCTGAGGTCCTCTTGCCCCCTACCTTTGTTGGTGATGTTCTCTTGGTTTGTGAGGAGGCTGTTGGAAGCTGAGTGCCCAGGGACCTCTTCATGGCCCTAACAGTGGGAGGTTGGCTTTCTTCACTGGGATTAGCAGTGCTTAGTGACCTCTTCATGGTCTGTTTTCCCTTGGTTGCCCTGCATGCATGAAAGAGAGCAAAAAATGACTGAAGTGCCCAGGGACCTCCATGGATGCAATATATCATAGGGAAATGACTGAAGTAGGTCAAAGATAGAAAAATGACCTTTTTCTAGTTGTTCCTGCAGCTGGTAATGCTAGTGCACCTTGACCTTCTTGTATAGTTTTTCCCTTGGTTGCCTCGCATGCATGATGGAAAAACTGAACTATATCAAAGGGAAGAAAATGAAATATATCACAAGGAAATGACTGAAGTAGCTGAAAGAGAGGGAAAAAATGACCTTTTTGTAGTTGTTCCTGTAGCTAGCAATGCTAGTGGAACTTGACCCTCTTGTATAGTCCTCTTCTTGCATATTCTTTTCCTGCAAACACTTCATGTAAGTAGCAGTCCAAACAATTTAGGTAATGTAACAAGTAGGAAACCTTTTGTTAGTTGGTGCTTGAGCTGGAGCTTCTTCCCCTACTATTGGTACACTGTTTTTGCACCCTTTCTGGCGATGTCCAAGTTCACCACACCACTTGCACTGCTGTCTTGTTCTAAAGGGTTGCTCTAGACGGTCCTTGTACCTCTGTGTTTTGGCCTACCATGGCCTCTTCAAGTTTGGTGGGTAAAGCTTGAAACCGGGTCAATACTTTCCCATTTGCGACTTGTCGAATTGGCCTAAATACACCAGCATAGGTAGCCTTGAACTTATCAACTCTGAAGTAATCATCGACAAAGTCTTCGAGTTTGCCCCTTGTGTGGCATATGAATGCTACTTTGCATGATTGCAAAGTTTACCATTGATTTGCCATTGATTGCGTGAGCACATCCTCTCATCCAACTCCACTACATATCTTGTGTCATTTGTAGCAGTTTCAAGAGTGGAAACCTCAAAGACCACTAGGGCCACATCTAGTGATTCTATATCCCTTCAAGCCCCTACTATTGGCATTCAACTCTTTCACAATGTGTGGCAGTATCTTCCCTTCTAACTTACATGCAACTCTGCCCCTCAACTCCATTTTGGCAACCACATATTGTCTAATCCTGTCCAAAAGCTCTACAATTGGAAGTCCTTTGTAAGCATTTATCTTGCTATTGAAGGATTTAGATATGTTGTTGTTGATGTAGTCAACTTTGCACATTCCATTGAACATGCTCTTACTCCATTTGTGTGGGTGATATGTGTGCAACCATCGCATGAGCTCTAGACAGAAGATGCAATCAAAATCATGTGACCCTAGAATACTGCTTTGGTTATAGGTTCTTGCACTGGCCACATGTTCTTGTCAATGACAGGCCTTTGAATTTGTTAAATCGGGTTTCTCCAGAGATGTAGCATGCACTTCTGTCTTTCAACTCGCTTGTGAAAACATTGTCCGAGTAGTCGCTCTCAAGCCCCTTGCAAGAATCAAGATGGATTGCCAAGCCGATGGTGTACCAATGGCTACCTTCACCTCTCCATGAACCATTCCCAATTTTGTAGTGTTTCAGAGTTGAATATGGCCCAACAAACTGAAAACATCCGAGCCAGGCCATCTACCGATGTTGCAGATGCTAACTCGACCCTTATATTTCCTCACAAATGTGTGGAGTCTACTCCCTGTAAGGTCTACATCCATACAAAACCCATCAACGCAAGGCTTGAGTGCAACAAATACTCTGTGAAGAGATGCCTCCCTTTCACCAAGTGTATACTCTATGTCAACCATACTACTAGGACACTTATTCTCAACCTCTCTTTGAAGCCGTACAATAGGTTGAAACTATCATCCCAGGAGCCTTGTATTTCCTCTAATGCAGCCTCCTTTGTAGCCCAAACTTTGAAGTAGCTGACATCGATATGAAACTTCTCCTAGAGTCTCCTCTTCAATTCTTTGGGACCAAGAGATGGATCCTCAATCAGCCAATCCTTGACATGACCAAGACTCCATTTGTATGAGGCTATCTTGTCCCCCACAAAACTTGTGGTGGAGCAAGTATGATGTGCTACAATTACCTTTACTCGCAAAAAAGAACAAAAGATTAACCAAATTTTTGGCGAAAGTTTGAAGTACTATGAAATGTACTACCTTGTAAGTTCTGTCATGTCGCAACCTTGATGAATAAATTCTCTAATTCTGTATGCTCGATGGGTGCAAGATGCTCCAAACCTCTTCGCTCACTATAGTCAACGTTATACTCAAACTCATTTAAAATTGCATAATGTCTAAGAGCTCGTTTAAAAGTACTTTGGTTGGCAAAGATAGAATCCACTTGTATTATCGATTATTAAGGTCAGTCATAGGAGAGGCTCCAATAGAGCTTCATCATTAACCTCCTCTTTGAGCTGCTCCTTATCCTCAGCAGATCATGTTCGATACATTGTCATCCGGGTCAAGGGTTGTACATGCCCTCATCATCCACTCCAACATGGTCCTCCTCCTAACTTTCTAGGTCACTCACATTATTT